>NJRP01000118.1:403468-468114 GCA_003063835.1 Aphaenogaster floridana | reverse complement strand
TTGGCGTCAAAATGGCGCATGATTGCGGTACTTTGTTTATCTAGTGACTTTACGTTCGTCGTGCAGCTCGCGATCTGTCTCGTCCACGTCGCCCGTGGCCCGTGGCTCGTTTCTCGTTGGCGATATCGGAAAGTGGGTGTTGCTTCCGTCACCCGTCTGTCAGCTCGCTGATCGAGCGTCGAGGGTATCGCGGTCACGGTGAACGGGAGGGCGGAATCACAGACAGGAAATCTCGGCGGGTCACCCTCCGGGGGAGAGTCATGCGTAAGTGAAACTCGTTCCCGCGTTCCCCGACGCCGGTGACCCGGTCGCCGTGGAGCGCGGTGGCGGCGACTCAGACGCGAAGGGTTACGCGGGGGTCCACGTACGATCGATAATACTAACCGTTCGCAAGACATACCGGACGGACGGTTCCAAGTGTCACTTGACAAACGGGGCGTTTCGTCCGCCGTTACGGAGCACCCCGACAAATCTCTCCGTGATACAAGCCGCACATATCGCGCAACATTTTTTCCATGTTATATATCCGTCTAATTAAAGACTTCTCACGTAGGACAGACATGTCTTATCTGGAGACAAATGCCAGATTATTGTTTATCATTTTACTTGATATGTGGTCACACAGTGTCGAGTCATTCTTGGAATGTATGTTTTGGGATGCTTTATTGATTTTATTATTTGATTTTCCCAACAGAAAGACTGATGCTAACATTATCCTCAAATCTGGTACATCGAAATGCAGTTCGAAAGTTTTATCAAATGAAAGGTCTCATCAAGCTGAAGCCAAAAAACAAATTCCAGCTTGGAGCGACTCACCGTTCCAGAGAAAACAGCTCCTAAAAGTCCCAAAACCGATGGCGCTACTTTTGTTTATATAGACTTTTAAGACTTTGATCGTGTTCTAACTTGCTCCAAAAATTGATTTTAGTAAAATATGTTTAAATTGGGATTGCCAAGGGTTTGGGACCTAACTAGGACCGCTCTAGGGACCTAGTATCAGGGCAAAAAGTGGACCATCAATTGGTGAGTTCAATGTGAACACTATTCATTCGAGAGTCTATTCACTTGGCGATCCCAATTTAAACATATTTTACTAAAATCAATTTTTGGAGCAAGTTAGAACATGATCAAAGTCTTAAAAGTCTATATAAACAAAAGTAGCGTCATCGGTTTTGGGACTTTTAAGAGCTGTTTTCTCTGGAACAATGAGTTGCTCCAAGCTGGAATTTTTTTTGGCTTAAGATTGATGAGATCTTTTATTTGATACCAATTTTGAACCGCATTTCGATGTACCAAATTTGAGGATAATGGTCCATAGTATCTTGGTATCAACCTTTGGAATTATATTAATGACTCTGAGTGTGTTACAGATTCATTGACTGATTATTTCTTAAAAACTGAATTTAAAGTTCGTAGAAATTTCGTTGCACTGGTATTTGTCGTGATATGCTGCTTTAAAATCCAGTCTATAATGGGTGTAGTAAGCCTTTAGCCTTTTGCTTTAAAGGTAGGTAATTTCCAGCAAAAAACGTTTATCACACTGCGTTAACCGGTGTCTACAATGAGATTTTAAGTCGTAAGACTTTTAAGTATATCAACCAATTACAATTAAAATTGCGGTCTTATATTTAGAACGCTTGACTGTAATTGGTCAATATACTTAAGTCTTACGACTTAAAATCTTATTGTAAACACCACTTTAGGTCATAATTTCTAAGCTTTAACCTTTAAAGGGCCGCATGATTTTTTTTCTTAATTATGAATACTGCTATAGGAAAAAATATATATGTTTAACATATAATCGAATGCAAAATATGGCGTTGATTTCAAGACGTAATAATGTCTTGCGGCCTTCTAAAGATTAAAAGTTAGCTAGATCTGAACTATAAAGTTTAAGGCTTAAGACAGTGCAGGAAATGTTTTCTACCAGGAAATTATTTAGCTTAGAGCAAAAGGCTGAAGGCTAACTATATCCGTTAAGCGGTGTCTACAATGAGATTTTAAGTCGTAAGACTTAACATATCGACCAATCACAGTTGAGCATTTTAAAAGTAAGACCGCAATTTTGATTGTGATTGGTCGATATGTTAAATCTTACGACTTAAAATCTCATTGTAGACATCGCTTTATAGATCAGGGTTGAAGCTATTAAGAACTTTGATGTTGCTATTAAGAACGTTGATATTAATCATAATAATTTTTGTCGCAGATTGATTTGGACTTGGAAGGCTAGCGCTGCCTTCTGTCAAAATGATAGGGGGTCTGTTTGTTTACAACCACAAGGGGGAGGTGCTCATCTCCCGAGTGTATCGGGATGATATTGGCCGTAACGCAGTAGATGCGTTTCGCGTCAATGTCATTCATGCACGACAGCAAGTACGCTCGCCTGTAACCAACATTGCCAGAACATCGTTTTTCCATATAAAACGCGCTAACATTTGGTTAGCCGCTGTTACCAAACAAAATGTTAATGCAGCTATGGTGTTTGAGCTGCTACTGAAAATCATAGATGTTATGCAATCATATTTCGGCAAGATTTCAGAAGAGAACATCAAGAATAATTTTGTGCTTATTTATGAGCTGCTCGATGGTTAGTATTAAAGTTTAATTATTATTTTAATAACTATATTATACGTGATTTTCAAAACTTTATTCATAACATTATTATTATTCTTTTACAGAGATACTTGACTTTGGATATCCACAGAACTGTGATACGGGAGTGCTGAAGACGTTTATCACTCAACAAGGCGTGAAATCAGCCACCAAGGAAGAACAAGCTCAAATAACATCGCAAGTCACTGGTCAGATTGGATGGAGGCGAGAGGGTATAAAGTACAGGCGTAATGAGCTTTTCTTGGATGTACTTGAATATGTGAATCTATTGATGAGCCCTCAGGGTCAGGTTCTTAGCGCACATGTTGCTGGGAAGGTAAATTCTTTAAAGAAAGTAAAATAATTTTTCAGAGCTTTCACAGATTTTTGATAAAAAATTTTTTTCAAGGTGGTAATGAAATCTTATTTATCCGGTATGCCGGAATGCAAGTTTGGGATTAACGACAAAATTGTTATGGAAGCTAAGGGCATGAAAGGGGGCGGTGGATTGGGAGGTGGCGGTGACGATCCCACAGGTGCTCGATCCGGCAAACCGGTTGTCGTTATTGATGACTGCCAATTCCATCAGTGCGTTAAGCTTAGCAAATTTGAGACCGAACATTCCATTAGTTTTATACCGCCGGATGGTGAATTTGAGCTGATGAGGTGAGATACGATCACGAAAGTAATTATGCTTTCGAGATATAAAAATACCGTGTACCGTCATCTTTATTTACAGATACCGTACCACGAAGGATATATCATTGCCTTTCCGCGTAATACCGTTAGTGCGCGAAGTGGGCCGAACGAAAATGGAAGTCAAGGCGGTTCTGAAATCAAACTTCAAGCCATCATTGCTGGGGCAGAAGATAGAGGTGCGCGTACCGACGCCATTAAATACTGCCGGCGTGCAACTGATATGTTTGAAGGGTAAGGCGAAATATAAAGCATCAGAGAACGCGATTGTTTGGAAGATCAAGCGCATGGCCGGCATGAAGGAAACGCAACTATCCGCCGAAATCGATCTACTAGAGACGGACACGAAGAAGAAATGGACAAGGCCGCCGATATCTATGAATTTCGAGGTGCCGTTTGCGCCGTCCGGTTTTAAAGTGCGTTACTTGAAAGTTTTTGAGTCCAAATTGAATTACTCCGATCACGATGTGATAAAATGGGTCCGTTACATAGGGCGCAGTGGCTTGTATGAGACGCGATGTTAATGATTCCGAGTCTCGATGTCGAGGCGTAAATAATTGTAAAGAAGTAATCTCAATGCGAAAGTGACGACTACGTGTATCGATATTGGCTATTTCTCGTTATTATTTCATTGTAGCGCATATTCGAAGCGATGATCTGAAATTGTTCGGATGATTAATCCAAATTGTGCACGATATGTAGCGAAGTTATGGACAATCGAAAGAAGAATTCCATTGTCAGCACAAAATTGATGTATAACTGCAGGAAAAATTTGTTTGTACATTATAGTGCAATTAGCAAGAGTGACGTTCGTTTTTATTTGAGGATATTATGTTAGAAGAAAATTTTTAAATGCAAAAATAAAAATAGGTTCTAACTTGTGTGGAAAGGTGTTAACCAAATATCATGATAATCAATACTAGGCAGATTATTTCTTTTGTGCCAATTTTTCACGTCGTCCATTTTTTTGTGTCGATCTTACAACTTAGCCACGATATCACGCCATGCGAAGTAGATGATATGAGGTATAATCAGATTTTGTTAATTTTTTTAATTGAAAATTGTTACTAAAGATTATAATTAGATATGATCATGGATTACTTATATATATTTACTTGAATCACCTAATGAGATTTTTATCTTCTTGGTTTTTGTATCGAAACAACCATTACAAGTTTTTAGTATTATACAGGGTGTTTCTCACACACATACAGGGCCTATAGGACAAACTTTAGGAAATGATACGTCTCACCAAGAGAATCAATTTTTGTTAAGGGACTCGTATCCTTCGATGCATCCTTGATCAGACCGCTTATGAGATAGGCAACCGGTTGCATGGAAGCATTCCATATGGCATTTAACAATAGTAGTCCATGTAAAACTATAAAAGTAAAAACAAAATCAAAGGACGTGTAGATTAGTATTATCAAATATTACACGGAATGCTGCCGCGCGACCGGTTGCCTACCTCACAGGCGGTCTGATCAAGGACGTGTAGCTCTTTAACACTAAAACTACCACCGCCAGTCAAATGACCGTTTTTAAACTTTTGATTAAAAATTCTGCATTCAATATTATCGCTTTTCCTCAATTGACTTCACGACTTTTCCTTAATATACATATAATCAATTTTTCAATATCTGTCTCTTCTTCTTTCGTTTCTTCTGATAAACATATTGCCTGCATTCAATTGGAAAAAATAAAACTTTTATTTAAAAACCGATCATTCGACCGGTTCGGTAGAAATAGGTATATATATAAATTGTTGGTAGCTTTAGTCTTAAGGACGCATCGGAGGATACGAGTTTCTTAACAAAAATTGATTCTTTTGGTGAGACCTATCATCCCCTGAAGTTTGTCCCATGGGTCCTGAAACACTGTATAATTCCAAGCGAAATAATTAAAAAGTCTTTGTCTCTGGAAGTCTTTTGTCTCTGGGATTAATACAACTATTAGGATGATCTATATCCAAGAAATATAAATATATTTATAGGATTATTATACATAACGAATGTTTGTTTTGGAGCACATCATGAATTTCTGTATTATATAATGTATTAATATATATATATATGTATGCGCAAATTTTAATTACTCATTTCTTGTGTAATGATATATGTGCTCCAAAGGAGTTACGGCCTCTTTGGTATTGGAGTTTGAGCGAAACTGAACAAATCTATATATGCTGCGGATCATTCGGTGCAAGCTTGCGATGCGCTCAATGAAATGTAGAATGCTATTAATCTGTTATTCATGCATGAGAATAAGAGTAGAAAGAAGCATTGATCGATTGTACGAGCGTGATTGATTTTGTCTCTCTAAAGGAACGCTCGAATGCGTAATGAAATATATGTGTAAAATAAATTATCGTGCGTTTTAAATTTAATTATCCCGCTTTTCTTCAAATTATCATCCTCAATATTATCCTCAACTGACTCAGCAAAATTAACTCGAACAACGCAAAGTAGATAAAATGTAATTTCAAATAAAATTACATTTTACATTGATCAATCGAAGACTATAGATGCTTCGAGTAAAGTCAAGTGCCATTGGAGACAAAAACGCGCTAAACGGAGCGTTCGACATAAAAACTCACCATCAGTCGGTACGATGATTATTTACAACATCGGATTTATGAAAAAATATTACCAAGATAATCGGCGAGATAAGGAGTTGTTTATGTCTCGAAAAAGAATATGAAAACAAGCTGCTGAGAAGACCTTCGAAAATTTTGGCTCTGAAGTGCGCGCTACTCGCTCTTCTCGAAATATCGAACGATATATCGATACATATGCGACTTCTCGCCGAAGAACCATGTCGGACATTTGAAACCACGACGCATTTAAAGACCTAAAGACACTAAAAGCGCTGATTTTTATAATAGAAAATACTACGAATCGCAGGATAATAGATGAATAACGAGTCGGGTAGTGACGATTCCACTCTCGCTTCCGTTTCCGTGTCAACTTCCCGCTTGGATCCTTACGATCTTGATTAGGTAGCGCGATACTTTTCGACGGTACGATTCGTGGCCGTCTTAAACTATTCTTCGCGCGTCGTTTATCGATGCGGTAGGCGTCTACGTGACTCCTCGCGATTACGTGCGATCGTTGTGAAAAAAAGTCGCCTCGACACCTCGCGCCTACGTCCGCGGTGCGTGATAACGCCGTGCGATCGCCGCCTCCGGTTCCGCGGAAACTCGGCGCGCGCTCGGCGGGAACGCTTTGAATTTCCGCCCGCGAGTTTTCTCGTCTACGTCCGCCCTGGCGCGTTCGCGACGGCACAGAGCGCGATGACTCTTGCCTCGGGGCGGCGCATGCGGTCCACGCCTCGCCTCGCTCCGCTCCGCTCCGTGCACGTACAACGTATACGTGTCGCACGTATACCTGTCATGGATTCCGAGGATCGACCGCGGCCGCCGCGGGCACGCGTGATCGCGCGATTCCCTGCGTGAGAGTGTCGCGCATCGCACGCACGCACGCACGCACGCACGTACGCACGCCGAGTCGACGTGCACGAGGAAGCGCAATCGGACAAGACCGTCGCCGTCGCCGCCGCCGCCACCGCAGTTGTCGTGGACCAGGCGTCGTCGCCGTCGTCGTCGTCGATCATGAGCGTCGCGGTACCGTCGCGCGGAGGAAGGTGCCGTCGTCGCCGCTACCGCTGCCGCTGGTGAACGAGCTGTGCCTGGAGAGACGCCCGGGAGAGACGCGCCGACGCGACGCCGCGCACCGGGAAGCGCGGCGTGCCGAAATGATTGCCCTCATCGGCGACGGGCCTTCTGTTCTCATTCGGAGCACGGACCCCGTGAGTATCCCACATCACATCGCTCTTCTCTCTCTCTCTCTCTCTCTCTCTCTCTTTCTGTCTCTCTTTTTTTCTGTGCGTCATCAAATAATCTAGAGCGTCTCCATCCCCTGGTAAATGGCGAGCCGCGGGGAGAAACGAGGTATGGAGAATCGGGTGCGCGCCTACGAGGCACGGGGGAAAACACGAACGTGTGCGTGTCGCCGCGACGTCGCGACGTCGGCGTCGCCGTCGCGCTCGCGATTTCGCCCGTCCGCGTGGCGGCTTTATGGTCGCCGCTATTTTTAGCGCATACCGTAAACCCGCGGTCCGCCGCCCGCCGCCATCCGCGAGGGAGGAATCTCGCGCTTTGTCCGCGGGCACGTGCGGCGACCGTACGGAATCCGTCGCGGGCGGATTCGAGGCGGAAAATCCGCGCGGATCGCGACGGGCACGTTCCTCCGCGTCGGCGGCGGCGACACTTTTGGCGGGAACGCCGCGGCCGCGTTGGTTTCGCCGAACGCGAAGCGGTTTGCAGCGTGCTGGATTCGCACGACGTCGATCGATCCGGAGAGAACAATCAAGTTTTATTAAATCGGGAACTTATTGCGCCGTGTTTCCAGCACCGACTCTGTTTGGAATTATGCTTCCGAATGTTGGAATAGCTGTTTTGAATTAAAAGCGTTGAAGATCCTAAATGGAAAACTAAAAATCCGCCCAGCTTTTACAAGCGTATTAAGCAAGTCTTTTATTTAGGTTATAGGACTTTAAAAATTTCAAAAAATAGAAATTTTTTTTCATTTTCCACTAGTTAAAGTCATAAATGGAGCTAGTATAGATTAATAGTTGTAACTAAATCATTAAAAATTATAAAATTTACGTCTCAAGACTTCAAACGCTTTTCTCAACACATTATTCTTGAAAATGATGACCACGATAACTGAAATATAGTTTATTATCCGATCAATTTGAAGTTTTGAAGTAATATTTTTAATAATATTCCGGATTAATTCGACGGAAATTTTTCCTTACTTTTAATTTTGTATATAATTATTCTCATTTAATCGCTGGCAGTCGTTGAGTTCAGTTACTTTATCGAAACGACACTTATTAATTTTAACAAATCGACTTGTACAGTTCTTATTCTTTATTTCGTTTTTTTCAATCGACAATGACCAACGAATTTCAATCTGTGATCCCTTTGTTGCATTGGTTTTCACTTAGTCCATAAATTAGTGGAGTGTATACTTCCTAATTGTTGTAAATTAGAAGGTCCCACTCTCCGATGCACATCAGGAGCTAGAGGAAAATTATAAAAATCATATTTATATCTTAACTCATGTCGCTGAAGATGGCTCGAAACGAGACTGAAACGTTCGTATTGTATAACATACACATGTATTAGTAGTAGTAGTACTACTACACGTGTATTAATGAAGTAAATATAACCAGAAACTTTAATATTTCTAAATTGCCAGTAAATAATTAACATATAATAAATTGTAAGACGACTTGACTGGCCATAGATGGTATTTCATTACTACGTATCAACCATACGGATTGTAGTCCTCTACGAAATTATTAAATTTAATAATAATAATGCTAAAGCATCTATTAGATTAATGCTAAAGTATCTAAATTTAATAATAATAATGCTAAAGCATCTATTAGACGGATTCGACGCCTGCCCGGAGTGTAGGGAGGTCCAGGTTCAAATCCTGGCTGAGGTAATATTTTTCGCAACAAAATTCTTTAACAGATTTCGTGATGGGAGGGTGTTGGGGGGAGAGGGGAGAATCTAATAGATGCTTTAGCATTATTATTATTAAATTTAATACTCGTAGAGGACCACAATCCGTATGATTGATACGTGGTAATAAAATACCATCTATGGCCAGTCAAGTCGTCTTACAATTTATTATATGAAGTAAATATATATTTTTTTTACTCAATTATCATAATCATTGTGCACTAATTAACGCGCTGTCACTCTCAGTTGTCCAGTTTTATTTTTGTTGTTCACAAAAATAATTATTATTAGGCACCAAGATCCGCCGTGACCGATAGGGGCTTTCTTTCATATTTATATTTGTATAATTGTTATCATCGGTCTTATTCTTAATATCATTTGTTTATTTTTGTTGTTTTAATTTTGTTTCTTGAGTTATAAAAAAAAGAACAAAGTTTTTCAAAAAACGCATTTTCCGTGTTTAGATGTGTCTAACTTCGTGAAAAATAAAATTTTAAAAAATTCTCTTTGTGAATCGAAAATGACAAATGCAAAGTAAAAAATGCTTATTTTTTTATCTCAGATAGTTTATCGAAGCTAAGATCTTGGCCACTTTCAGTGCGCACAGACTGCAATGATTATTTAGGATGTCATTACTGTTTATTATTTCAGTATTTTTGTTATAATCTTGCATCTTAATTTTATTATTAAAAATATGTTTTTTCAACAAGAAAATATTATAACTTTAATTTTTTCTAAAGAAAATATTTTTTTTTATTTGTCTATTTTTTTAAATAAAAATTTTATATGGTGTTGAATAATATTCTCCTTTTTTTTCGATTTGCTATAATCCCTTAAAGATTAGTTCATAAAGATTTATTTGGATTAATCGCGCTCGAAATCGTGTAACTCGAAAATACCGTAATACTACGCATGGTTTATCGTTGCATCGATGCGCAGAATACAATGGCGATATTTCGCGAGTTTTAGATGATTGCGATAAATGGGGTTTTATCTTTCAAGGGCGAGTATATTTTTGAAAGATAATTCCTGTCGGAAAAAAGTCGGAGTCACGCTCGCGCTTTAAAAGAGCTTCGCGTGTAAGTTCGATATCTTATCGCCCGTGTAATAAATTTAGTTTTCGAGGCAGTGGCTAATGAAAAATAAGCGTTATATCAATTTTCACGTTTTTGTTTGTCTCAGGGACGGCTCAATCTGAAAATAAATTAAATCTAAGTTGCAAGCTTCCGTCACGGTGTTTCGTAAAATAATTTTTTTTGAAAATATCTACATATACTTATTTTTTAATATTATATGTTTAGTAAGGTTTATATATGAAGGGAGGAAAAACAAGGAATGTCAGTTTTATTAAAAATGAGATATGGTCGAGCGCGCACGTCATTTTGTAGCGTTTAAGAGATACTACAAACATCAATGATACTACAATGTACATCTTGGATTAAAAACTGTATTAATCAGTGAAAAAATGAAGGTAGAACATTTTGGTATAAGGGAAATAACAAACTTTAAAATTCATTTTACTCAAAAGTATAAAACTGACATTCCTTGTTTTTCCTCCGGGTCTTCATATATATACAGCCGAATAGAAGGTGCATTTTCTTATTAATTGTTCCGTACTTAATTATGTTGGGAAGCTCAAAAGTTCGGTCAAAAGTTAAATATCCCGATTGCAAATAAATAAATGTAGAGATCATTCTCGCGTTTCTACGGCACTCTAAGCTTAGTTTATGTTTCTACTCCTTTTTCCCTCTCTGCTAATTTCCTCCGCTAAAATTTGGCAATTTGCTAATAATTAATTTCTTTAATCTAAGAAATCTCTGTTGTTGCCTTTCATAATGCAAACGTCTTGGATGTTAACGCGGACGCGACGTAATCTTCTCTAACAGCACCCGTGTTGTAAATACGTCCCTTAAGGGCTGAAAGACCCTTGTGAAGGATAATATTTTCAGAACACAAGTTTAATCCCTTGGTCTCACTGCCTTGACTTATTGAAGCAAGAACTCTTTTCTCGAGTCTTCTTGTTGCGCGAAGACTCTCGGATCGATGTGAAGGATAGCTGGAAATGAGAAATTTATTTAATATAATCGCAATAAGTTTTTTACAGTTTTTTCGGGGAATGGGGGGATCTTATAGATGCTAGTGAGCATCAAAAATTATTAAATTGCTCGTCAATTTAATATGTGAATTAATTATTCCGGCTTCATGTAAGGACTGTGTTTCAAGGACCGACGAATATGCGGCGCGCAGCATGAGCAGGAATATTCACAAAAATAATTATTATTAGGCACCAAGATCCGCCGCGACCGACATGGGCTTTCTTTCATATTTATATTTGTTATTTAATATAGTTTTTATGTGACTAGTCTTTAATAGCGAATTCGGTCACCCGCACTACACTGGATTAGTGCATATTAAAAGCCACTATACATGAAGTTATTTAAATGTAAAAGCACATATTTTTAAATATTTTAAATTAGGTATATAAATAATTATGATTTAGCAGAATACGCATTAATGATTTCATCGTTAAACTGATTATATTGTACTATTGCATTTAAATATGTTCATGTGTAACAGCCTTTAATATCCATTAATCCAGTGTAGTGCGAGTGATCGAATTTGCTATAAGTAATTCTTGAGGAAGAGGAAAATAACAAGTCTTGAATTTACAATCAAATATGCGCGTTCGTCAGTCACTTTCATACTAGAGAAAAAGTTCAATAGTATGTGCGTTATCGATATAATATCAACGCATGTACATTGCGTCCCGTCAAACTAGACTCGTTATCTCGATGAGTTTATCGTAATCAGCTGTTATCAAGAGTGACGCGCCACGCGTTTCCGGCCGCCTGGGATTCTGACGGCTCGTTCGAAAACGATAGTAGCAACTAGCGTAACTAGGAACGTGCATAGGAACATCACTTTGGAATATCTCCGACTCCTAACTAACTGTTTGGAAACTGATGTTCACTCTCGGATATAACTAACGTATCAAAAGCGATGTGCTCGGCTGTTGATTACACTATCTATATACCCAATATTTAAATATTATATTTTGTAGCAACATGTTAAAATATTTTTCTCTTGAATTTTGATAACAATCCGGCGTTACAAAATGGACAAGATAAAATATAGATTTTCCCAATACATATATTTAATAGTTACATAAAGTAATTAAGAAAACGCGTATATATTCGTTGAATAATCATTAAACTTCTAAAAAAAATACAAGTATATAATTTATTAGAAAATTATTTATTATATCGTAATGCCTTCTTAACTTTCTCTATTTTCTATTACTTCATCTTACATGAAAAATTTATGACGTAAAATTTCTTAATAGATGGGCAAGGAAGGATTTATCATAAGCGAATGAAATTCTTTAGGTGATTAATGGAAGAAAATTTGCTGTGGAGGGATGCTCGGCATTCGATCGAAAGTTTTCTAGTCAATCTTTTCAGTTTTGTTTTTTAGCTCGCTATGCGTCCTTTAATACCGCTTCATAAACGTCAAACTGCGACGATCCCTGTAGCGTGACGGTTTCGCTTTTGGAAGACGTGCGCAACACATATGGGTGCCTGGAGATCGATCGATCTAACGCGTAGTCACCTACATGCGATTTTCCGGTTAACGATTCAGGACGAAACTGACGGTACATGGCAGTCTACTAAAGAATTCTATGACCGAAAACGCGATAGGAGAAACGTGTTGCATTTAATATCCTCTTTATTTATACGTTATTATTGACATCGTTAGATTTTATTCATTGGCTGGTTTCTCATTCACATCAATTTTGACATGTTAGATTTTATTCCACGTGAAGAGGCATTAGCGAAGAGAAAATTATTTCTGCAGTGCTTTTGTGGTATATGTAGATGAATTTAATCAAGTCAGAGAGCGCGAGTCTGCTTTCCATACAACATATGTGACGTTCTTTCTTGACGTGAAATCTTTTTTTTTCATATAGTTTTTATACGCTGTCATTTTTTAAATGCAATGCTTTAATCATCTTTAATGTTAATTTAACTTGAAAAGCATGGTCTGCAAGTCACAAATCCCGGGATTACATGTGACGTACACGACGTGGCTAAGGATTACGAGTGACAAGTGTAATCCACAGTGTGTATTAACAGATGCATTTAATTTTGCTCATACGAGAGAACAGTTTGGTCTACAAAAGAAAATTTCTTGATTTAATAGCGATATATCCATTTATATTAGCATTTAGAACACATGTTTCTCGTTTGATAAGCCTAAAAGAACCGCATAAAATATCGTAGTTTATTTCTCAATATAATTTTCCTGAAACTTCGTAATGATTGTAAAAAAAATACTGCGATCATATATTATATTAAAAAATCGTTAATTTCTGAAACGAGTGCGCAAATTAAAAGAACGATATTTCTAAAGTTGAGGTCGCTCTTCCCTTTTCCCCTTATAATCCGCGCCTGATGAGTACTATAATGATAAATTCGCATTACATAAGCTACATAAAATAAAATTCATAAACTTGCATACTTATACAAAAGTCAATGCCTAATTCGTAAAATCGCTTATGTAAAAAACGCACACTTATATCGGCTTGGAAAGCATCGAAGTCAAGACTGCTTGATCTATTATTAGTTATTACTTTTCAATGGCCATTTTGAAATCTGTATCGTTGTTGTTCGCTATATTTGAACTGCTGGATAACCTGCATTTATATACAAAATAATTAAAAATAGGAACTGTATTGATTATTAATATTATAAAGTCGTTTGCTTTATATACATTACTCAATTATTAAATATTTAAAAAATGCTTATTTTTGTGATTTTTATTATATGAATATATGAAAAATAAAGATTTAAATGTCATCTGAATCTAATATTACTTACTCGATTATTTAAATATAAAATATTCCGTTAATTATTAAATATTCAGATACTGAATGAATGACAAATTTAAATTATTGAACCTAAAAATAAATTTGAAAATGAGACTATTTAACTTGAATATTTACAACGTTTATATAACGTAAATGCTAAATATATTTGAATTATGATATTTAGCATTTATTTATCATAAGGTTTTGTCTTGATTTTCGAATGTGGATCAGTTTAACGAAAACTTACAACTGTCATTTTCTTTAGCTACTGATTTTTTCATTATTGTATCCATCTTATTTTCTGCAGTAGGTACTTTCTTCAGGCTTTGAATATGCACTCATCCGATAATATTCAAGATCAAGTTAAAGCAATTCTTCTGTTTAATATAGAAATGTAAGCGCTAATAGTGCACTAATAGTGTTTTATTGTATTCCAATTTGGAGTACTATCATATTTACCTATGTTTATTGTCCTTTTTTAGTCAAATTTATTTTCTACATGTTTTTCCATCAAATGATTTTCCAAATGGTTCATTTTATATATAGCATTATAAAAAACGTTACAAAAATTGCATTTGGCAAGTTATTCTGATTGCGCGCAATATTGCTGCGCCCAGGATTGATCAAAAGATTTTATCGGTGGGTGTTCTATCATCAGGTGTTCTTTCAGATTGGATTCTGTATTATACATTTTATCACAAATATTACACGCTGCTCTAGTTCTGTCAAAATATGTCCATGAATTATTAAAAAACTCTTCGTCAATTAGAACTATTCTACGCTTATAAAATAAATAATATAAAATAAATGATTTTGCACGTGTCAATAGTTCTTTAGCATTTAAAATTTTAATAAGTTATGGGACATAAATTGCACTTTGCACTTAAATCGTCTATTTTAGTATAATGTTTCTATATCGAGCTATTTATTTGCGTTGCCATTATGTCTGCTTTGCAATATAGAGAGCGTGTATTACTAAATCTGATATAAAGAGAGAAATGTTCGGAAGGCTGCTAAAAAAGAGACATATGGTCCTTTTCAAGAATATAAATATTGATATGTAATTTAAATCTGTCCAACAGTCACAAGAGTCGTGTCTCTCTACATCTATTATTTAACTACTGCAATTTTTAACTCATACTAAATGCAGACATTTGTAGACATGTGTAGACAGACATTGTCTACACATTGCAAATCCAAGCGTGTTATTTTAGCTGAAGCTCTTCTTACATATTTCTTGACATTTAAATCATGTCATTTAACACGATCGAACGTATTAATTTTTAATTTAATACGTTTAAATGTGTTAAATGACGTAATCTAAAACGGCAAAAAAGATGTGAAAAGAGCTTCAGTCAAATGTATCATTTTTAGATGTTTACGCGAGTAAAAATAACACGCTTAGATTTGCAATGCATATCACGAGTTAAAGATGTATTAAACATATTTTCAAAATAATGAAGAAATAATGAAAAAATTGCATTATTGCATATTATTATATGCATATTATTCTATATTGCATTTAAAAGCAATACAAAAAATTTGGACGGTTTATAGAACCTGGATCAAAAATTATTTTAATAAGAAGTAGAAGTGTTTTTATCTGTGCTCTAACGGAAATGTAATTAAGAAATAATGATAAAAATCTTAATTTTTTATATAAGTACTTTAAGTATGCAAGATGATTTGTGCAAAGTTTTATTGCAATGCAGAGATTAGTTGTTCTGCAAATAAACAAAATTTAATTATTTGTTTGTGTATACGATAGTTGTACGACGTGAAATCTAACTATGTCAATAGTTAGCTTTAATCGCTTCTAATTCTGGAATTATATCTTCGTATTACAATTTTTAACTCTATTTGGTTATTAAAATTCGTTTGTATTATGATGTAAAACGCGACGTGTCAAAGCATATTTAAAAAGAATATCGAGAAAATAGCTGCATACATTGGTCGTTCCATAGTTTCTTTCAAAAATTTAAAAATAGTGAAGCTGCGAAAAATAGCAATACAATTCTAAAATTTGATTGAAAAAAATACCAATTATGATAAAAACTTTATAAAATTATCTTTTCAGAAAAACATCAAATATTTGCATTCATTAAAAACATATATTGTACGAAAAAATACCGTATATATTTTAATAAATAATATATAATTATTCGTTATACAGCTATTTTACTAAAGATCCATAAAAAAATAAAGCCAAGGACATTATGCAAATGTAAATTTATGCTTTTGTTAATTAAAAAGCGCAGGATATATAGGGGAACCACAATTCCGGATCATTTGTCATATTTAGATAATTATTATATTTTTCGTTGAATGGCGCGTATCACAAGATTCTTTAGCATTTGTTTTAGCTTTATCAATTATCAATTATTTCTTGTTTACTGACGTTGCACATTTTATTGATGTCGGATAATAAAATGTGAGATGTCAATTAAAGTGTTTGTTCAAAAATTCATTCAAAGTTAACACCTATAAGGATTGCTCTAAGGCTTTTACAGGATGTAGTAAATAGCATTATATTTCATGGAAAAAAACAATATTATGGTCAGTTGAGATTAAATATGTCCGCGGGTCTCTATTTAATAATCATATTATAAGGATCTAATTGTGGGGACCATTTATGATATTTCATTTAATTAAAATTAGAAAATGTAAAACAGTAATGAGATGGAACAAAATTATCTATAAAATATTCTTTATAATTATTTATAACCATTAAATATTTTACTACTTATTTGGTACCTTTCTGAAAAATATAAATTTTTATTCCAAGAGTGATTCAGAACTAGTACCCTTACCCAACCTTCAAGAAACGTTCAACGCCAAGTGGCTCGAATTTTCGAGGAAGTTTTCTCGAACGTCTTCGCATGGCACCTCGAGCTGTATCGGCAAATCTCCAGCATCCTCGTTTCATGCAAATGACTACGCAATCCGAGATCGGCGTTAACTCAGTTTCGTTCGCGAGTGCGACTTTAGGTCGGTTCCGATTAAAACTCGAGATCTAATCTTACGGCAATCGGAACAGATACGTAAGTCTAGACGGTAAGTTGCTCAACATACTAAAGGATAGTAACGGACGGACATCCTCCGCATGTGAATGCACCGGCGACGCGACGCGACGGTTCTATTATTACTGCACGTGCCGTTGTACCGGCAGATATCCGCTACGCGCGCGCTCGATACGGCTCCATACATGAATGACCGCGATATTTACTCGCCTTTAACATTCACCCTGTATATTTAATGCCTATTGAAGGCACGCCAAGCGAATGACATTAATTCTTACTAAAATACACGGCGTGCATTTATCACCGATCGTACGTGACGAGCCGCGCGTCATCGCGACCGGAACGCTTGACGGATTATATCAGTATCGGGGTATCACACGGGTTACTACTTCTGAAAGAGTTCGAAATAAAACGAATGACGTCCAATTTATTTTTTTTAATCACGTTATCGTGATTTCTTATTACCGATATTTTTTAATTGTTTTTGTAAATTCTTATCCCATCATCGGTAGTGATAGCGTGTGCATATCCTTTACGCAGGAACGTTCATTATTATTAACTTCTAAGATTAAATAAAAATAGCTATATAAATATATTATAATTTTTAATATCTATAACATAAAAGAACGACATATGAAAGGTGCAAAAATCTATTTATTTCTATTGCTTCTATGCGACAGACGTTATCGGGATTTTTTAAAAAATTGCTAGAATTGTTGTACGTGGAAATTGGCAATGATGCACTTTTGTTTGCTAAGCAGATCCGTGACAGTGGCGGCCAAGAAATGCATTTATGACTATGTATGCCAACCTAAGTAATCCCGCAGAGTCTACGAAGATGAACAATCTTGCTCACGTGAAAACTCTGCTCAAATAAATCTGTGGAAATTTGCCAGATGATTCTCCGATAATTTTAATCTTACTTTCTACCTTGGACTAATGGATAAAAAACCATACTCTCCATAAAGATTAATCAAATGAGATGCAAATTATAACTCACATGCATTTTGCATTTATAAAAAAAACACTCTTATCTTTTTTATGAAATTGCTAATATAATAATAGCTTAGAGCAGTTTCAAGTGCTTAAATAATGCTTGTGTCTTATTTCATACAAACAAGAAAGAATCAATATTGTAAAAACGCACATTACATTCGAACGTTCCTAATGCATTTATTCTTTATAATATTACAACTTTAAGATTTATTATTATTTGTTAAATATCAGGGATATATATTTAAATAATTATTTAAATAATTAAATTTATTATTTATATAAATTTATAATTTTATATACATATAAATTAAATTATAAAGTTATATATATATATATATTAAATTGTGAATTGATAGTATGTGTTTTTTTCTCTGAAAATTCGGGGAGAATTCTACTTTATAAAAATAAACCTTATCACACATCTTGTTTCTCTAGTGGTTTTCAGTTCTACAAATTTCTCTCTCTCTCTCTCTCTCTCTCTCTCTTTATTTCTCAGCGTATCACAAAGTATCACGACGCGGTCACAAATGGTTCTGAACAAAACCCATCCAATTTTAAGCTGCGATTCCTTCGAGATCTCCTGTTGCTACGGAGATTTCGAAAACAAATTCCTTCGCTCGGGTGAGCCGAGAAAATGAGAAAATCGCACTGGGCTTTAAACTATAGGATGACCAGATCTTTAAATTGCAATAAAATCGAGGTCAACATGAGATATATTTTGCCCATCTCGTATATATATAAATATACCTAAAAATATTTATATATAAATAAAAGATCTTCACTATCTATACTTTTTTATGTTTTCGAAAGAAACAAAATATGCTCATTCATTACTGCGGCAAATATGTTAATGTGATAATATTCTTTTAAATGCAGAAGCTAAAAATTATATAAATTATTAATTAAATTTTGTTTAAAGAATTTTTTTCCTTTCTTACGCGGCGATTTAACAAGAATTAATCTTTCTTTCAAGCAAAGTCATCCAGCGTTGATGGGTCTCTCAATTAAATTTCTTAGATCGATCGATCTCCCGCTACAAGTGTAAACGCTCGGTGAAAAAGCGGGGCACATTAGAGCATTGAATGTGCAACGGGCCATTATCTAAAAGCCGGCAGCTTCTGGACCCGACCTTAGTTTAAACCGCGCACACGCCCGCTACTTTGACACCGAGGTGGTGTGCCGCGAGAGCTGCCTTATTGAAAGAGAGGCAGAGAGTCGTCGGGCCGCTCGTCGACGGTGTCGGCAGAAATAATCCCATCGATTCGCCTTCCGGAAGAAGCCACGCCGGTACGGTCGGGCTCGCGCGGTTACGAACGAAAGCGGGCGTGTAGATCCGCACCGGGGTGGCGGCGCGAACGGGTAGGATCATCCCCTAAAACGACAGCTTTAATATCAGCCTGGATGTGTTTGTGCGCGCAGGAGGAGCAGGCGGCAGCGGACGGGTGGGAGCTTTAAGAACCGGAGAACGTGTCGTGCTGGAGAACGACACGCTTAACGTCGTTGCCGTCGTCGTCGTCGTCGACGAGCAGACGGGAAGAGAGTGCGCTCTCTCGCATTCGGCGAGGACAGACCGGCAGGGAGCCGCGCGACGAGGATGAGGCAGGTAGTCGTGCTGGAGCCAGCGGGCAGCGTCCTGGTGATCAGACAGACCTCCCTGAGTGGCGGCGGCGTCGCCACCACCGGGAATGTCAACTCCAGCTCAACGGGCACCAACGACACCCACGCCTTGGTCAATCACGCCGCTGTCTCCACGATCGCCTCCAACGATCACAACCAGAACAGGATAGTAGTGGTGCGCTCGTCTACCTCGTCCACCTGCATGACCAGCTCGGTGAGAACGACGCTCGACCTTTACACGTGCTTAACCAACGAACCGCGAGTCGTAGAACCGTTGTAGGGGCGGTTTAGCTTGTTCAGGGATCCTTGTCCATGTTTACTTTACGAGTCTGTTATAACATGGATTCTGGTTGTACACTAACTAACTGGGAAATTGAATCCGTTATGCTAGGGTCCGTTTTACTTTCGCGAGTTTAACGCCCGCGGGAAAACAAATCGTCGTATAGAGTTACAGAGATTAATCTGATCTTTAAGTGGAGCTTGCGGTCGAGCACCTGAGATTGTATCTAGAAACTTTTATTTATTTTAGATTATCACTCATAAACACTTGATCGCGTTTCAGGGCAAGAATATTATTTAGGACTTTATCTCAAATACAAGATGGCGCTATTTCCAAAATGCAACGTAGATATCCAATACGGGACTGCAAATCGGTTAATTAATTCTCATTCGTGAGCTGTTATCTGGTAAATTGTCTGCCGATGTTACCTCGATTTAACTACCCCGTTAAACGTGAAAGTCGTATTAGGAAAGTTTCCGCTAAAAACGTGTCGGCGGTAAAAGGTCAAATGATCGCTGAATGCGGGGGAAGCAAGTACGAGACAGGTTGTCTTTCTTTCTCTGTCGGCGTAGGACAGATGTCTTCAGGAAAGATCCCAGTTAGTCTCGCAAGTACTTACAGAATAAAAGACTTGCCTTTCCAGCCGGTGGTAGCGCGGGAGAAAAAAAAACTCTGCCGCCTATATAGCTTTACAATACGAAACGAGACAACTTCAATTATAGCTGGGAATGGGTGGCAGGTGGTACCACGAGCCTCGCCTCGTTCCGATGTAAAGGGTTAAAGAGGATAGATCGCTCCTCGTCTCGAAGGACGTTTCACCACGATTCAGTGTCGCGATTTCACGCAATTTCTATGTTATTGCTTCTACATTATTTTATCTATCAATGATGCGTTGTTTCTTACAATTATAAAAGGACCGATTAACGTTTAAAACTCTAGTACGCTATTTTTATCTACTTTTAATATAACAGTTTCTCTTTATTAATATTAGAGAATTATGAAAAAAGACATTTTATTTTTATTTTTCCATACACGAGTTTTTTTTAACATTTCTTATTACAAGGAATGAATTTACCAGGTAAAGCACTGTTATCTTTGCGTTAACATTCGCTTTGGTTTCACGACCAATAAAATAACTAAAATAGTCTGTAAATACCGGTGAGAGACCGCAATTTACGATCGCTTTGTGTACCATTTAGGCCGACAATCATGCATCGACCAACGGCAATAGCAACATCAACGTTAACGCAAACATTAATGGGAACCCGGGCGGCATCAGTTGCAAGCCGTCGTCGAAGGTCGGAATTGGTGGCAGTGTTTGCAAATCGAATGACAGAAACGATCACCTACGAAACGAGCACAAGAACCAGGACGGAGTCGCCAACAGCAACGAGACGAATCATGCCGCTGGATGTCGTCCAAGGATGAGCAAGGAAGCCGCTCATGAGAACGTCGCCTCCGACAGGAAGCTCGATGGCGCGGATCCCATCTCCCGTGAGTACTTCCGCCATTACTCACCTGCACCTTTGACAACCCGAGCGATCGCCTCGTAAATTATTTACCCGTGCATCTGGTTCAGACATATGATATGTTCCCGTATCCTTGATATGACGAATGTTGAGACTAGATTAATATATCGGAACGCGAGAACAACCGATATCGGCTTACATTCCAAAAGGAAAGAATTATTAAACGGTTAAATGAACTGTCATTTGATGTAATGTAAAGGTAAAGTTATCCATGCAAAAGGAACCTCAGAAAATTCGTCCTAATTTTAATCGCCTAATGGAAGCACGAATCCTTATTGCATATCAGCATCAATGTCGCGGTGGGAATTCTCGTGATTGTTGTGTCGTTAGGAAAAGTTTTCGGGCTCGCCTGTCTAAGGCAGCTTTAAGTAGTTCTCGAAAATTATGGCGCTCTCGCACGAAGAGAGCTAAACGGAGAAGCGGACGAAGAATTAGTCCCGCGCGTTGAGACTCGAAGAAAATCGCAATGAAGTTTAAAACAAACCCCAGCGTTTTAAAGCGAACGGTTACACCACCGCACGAGAATGGTGGCACCGGAACGGAGAGAAGCCTGACCAAAGTTTCCACTCATCACGATGGAAACGGAAACTGCACACAAACTGCACTCGAGTTTCGCGCGGAATGACTTTGGGGCCCGTAAACCACGCGATTAGCAGCGAGTGACTGTATGAGGGAACGATAAACTATCGGTCCTACAACTTTTACAGTTTGTACCTTCCTGTACGAATCGGTTAAAGAGCAGTACCTAACTACTCCTTAGGGCTATTAACGTGCGGATAATTGAACGAGATAAGAGTGAGGTTAGCCATAAAAAAATTTGTATTAAATTGATCTCGTAGAAAGATTTGGGAATAAAACGGAATCGTGGATCATCAAGTATTTTGATTTTTCTGTGGATCTTAAGACTCTTTCATTATAACGTGAGTTTTTTCATTAAATTAAATTTTTAAATATTTTAATGTGTGTGTCGTTAAATTTTTATATTTCTAGTTGTTCAAATTTTTGTGTAGATAAATATTTGAATTATTGAATCTTTCGAGCTTATCTTTGATCAGTATTATTGAATCTACGGGTTTTTAATTTTTAGATATTTCAAATATAGGAAATCGATTTATATCTCGAATGTGTGTGGGCGTGCGCGAAACTCGTATGTGCAATTAATGCTGCGACACAATGGTGTAACATCATTTTTCTACGTAACTGAATTACTATACTTTTTATACCTCGCTAACTGTTTCGTGTAGTTGCAAATGAATTTAGTTAGTCCGTTGTACATTGGAAAATAGTGGTCCATATACAACTGTTACACATTGATCCTCGATAATACGCAATGTCGATACGATATTTTTTGCACGATATGCCGCCGCGCATCGATAGCTTAGGAATAAAAACAAAATGTAGTTGAAAACCGAATGCTAGAAGCAAATATCCACAATTCGCCAAGCGGGATTACTCCTTTCCCATTTGAAAGACTGTGAAAACAGAAATGATCGATATGCGCTGAAGACCCGTTCTATGAAGGAGATTCAAAGCTTCTCATCCCTAAATCGTCCTACTTATCGTCGTTTTTCGAGAATCGCGCGATCCTTCCTGAAGTGGAAATTATTGATCTGCATTACAAAAAGTACGTGGAAGGAATGGCAATGACGAATATACAGTGTGGCCTGAGCTTCTATATAAGATAATAAAAATGCAAATTTTCTAGCTAAATCTTTTCTGATATAACTTCAAGAGAAACTTTAAATAATTTAACAGCAGAATGCGTTCCACTTTGTTATACAACTTAATTATTGGTTTTATTATTTAACTTTTATCTTCTTGGATGGATATTATATATTGACGAAACTTCTGCTGCTCCTGCACGGTGTATACAGGAAGTAACGTGCACAATCGCAAACTTTCCGACGTGGGATTTCCATTAAGGTTGCCGTCACTTTTCCCGGAAAACAAGTTTTCCCGCGTACGATTTCGTCATGTTTTCCGCATTAGCATTTCGAAGATCTTGCCTGACTTTGTATACTCAACCACGTTCGTCTGTTTTGCCGCGGGAAGAGGTTTCGGCTCATTTCCAGAATTGGCTGTATGCACAACGCAAAGATGCACATGCACTTCGACTCGCGCGGCATATGTATGGTCGCCGGGCGGCTGCAAGCACAGTCGGTTCCTCTATTCTTCGAGCAACGTTTTTCCATAATGGGCACTCGTGCGCGAATCCGATTCCGAATATAAATAGAAAGAACGAGTTGCGCTGCGAAAAGAGAGAAAAAGAGAGAAAGGAAGAGGGAGCACCGTGGAAAGTATTACCGTTTGATGTGCGGAAAGTACAAGACGTGCTAGCACTAAAACATCGTCGCGCAAATTTTGAGATGACAGTTCTTTACGAGCGCCAAGTTCTAACGACGTGGAGAAACTCGACGACAAGTCGCCGGAGCAGTTAGCCATGGTTGTGCAGAAGAAAAAAAAAAGAAAATCGAACGCTTATTGCAACTTTACGTTTAACACAGTTAATACAAAGTTTGAGATCGAAATTTTAATTGAAAATGTGAGCGAACATTTCACTCCAGTATCCGATACAAAAAAATCACATTTGGCGTTATAAAAATATTTATTCGCTAAAAATTCGATCGTCCTACCAGATTAAAAATATGTTCCCGAAATAATGGTACTTTTTTCTGGTTAACTGATTAAAAGTTTTATAAAATTTATTTATTGAGCTCAGAAAGAGATCTGAAAATAGATATATAAATTATTTTAGTGGCAGATATAATTGGAGCCATTTATACGAGTATTTCTCTCCCCCCCCTCTCTCTCTCTCTCTCTCTCTCTCTCTAAAAATCAATATGCGAATTATTTTTTGATGTTCCTAATATTCTCGTAAAAGTTTGATGAATGTGCTTGGTTGGGCGTTTTCTGTATCGTGACCCCGGCTTTTGTGACGCACGAGACCTTCTCTATCGTGCTCCTTATTTATTGCCGACCTTGTTATTTATTGTTAGTGCCACATAGGCCGAGAAAGTTTCTCTTAGGATCTATGGTTTTCCGATCGTGCGCAGACTTTAACCCTTTGTAGTTCACATAGCACCTTTATCTGGATTGTTCATCTAAATAATGATCAAAATTCTACAATCGAAAAAATATTGGAATCTAACAAAGCCATTCTTAAATTAATGTTATTTTGAGCAAATATCTTTTGCTTGTGAATAATAACCATTTTGTCGTCGCGAAAATTGCAACGTTGTATAAAAATGGTAAAATTTCTCATTAAAGATATTTAAAGTGAAGATTAATCTTATTTTCTAAATGCAAAATTTATATTGGTTGATATAGAAATAAATTAGTAATTGAATGAATGTAAAAAACAGCGCTATTCTTATATATTTTATTCAGAATTATTTTTGAAAGATTGATTATCTCTATCACGGATCGATTAAAGAGTATCAGAAAAAAATTCTTGTGATTATTATTGTGATTAATAGAGGAAATACAGTGGTAGTAAACTCTACTGTATTTCCTATTTTAATCGCTTAGTATTAAAATCCTTATAATTATATAAAAAATAGGATAACTTTTATTTTCAGTCAAATAATTAATTTTAATATCTATTTCTTTTATCTTTTTAACAAAGGAAACAATGGATAGAATAAAGAAATCAACAGAACACAATCAAATGTAGTAACGCCTGGTGTAAGGGCGAACTTTGATATACTCTGTACTTCTCTTATGACCATTCCGAGTGAGGGTGGTTCTTCCTTATCGACGCAAAATTTCATCTCCGGAATTTCTCGCGTCGTCGTTCCGGGAGAGACACCGGCATCGTCGTAACGCTTCATTCGATCTTCTAAAGAAGTGCATCCCGGCAGGAAAGTACCCCCGGCGACATGGGGTAATTCGTAGTTCCGGCAATATCCGCCAGAGCGGCGATTGTGCGGCCTCCACCACTCCACCCCTCGTTTGTGCACCCCTTTCATCGCCACCCCCGTCGCTCCGGCAACCCCTCTTATCCACGCGACCTGACGTCTACGGGCATCCTCTGGCCTATCCCGTTCCTATCCTGACCTATCCGATTGCCTATCCGGTGACTAGACTTGGTATCGACCCCCTCGAGAGAAGAGCGGGCCCTTCCCCGCGGGAACGCTTGCTTCTCGTTCAATTTCGGCGCCCTTCATCGTCACCCTTCATCATTACTTCTGGTCTCTTCACGTCTTACGAAAAACTTTAATCCGACGTCTCGCATTCAAGGATAAGATCTGATAACTTAGTTCATGAAACGCGAGTCTCCTCGTGGCCTGGCAGGAAGTGTACCGAACTCATTCGGCGAATCCGGGCTTGAGTTCCTTCGGACCTGGCAATCTTATTGATTGTCTTACTTCTCTTGCCGTGACGCTTTCTCTCTCTCTCTCTCTCTCTCTCTCTCTTTCTTTCTCTCTCCCTTTGCTTGCGCCTCTCTCTTTCTTGCTGCTTTTCATCCCCTTCTACAATCCTCTCTTGTAAACCGACCCTCTCTATCTATCTATCTATCTCTCTCTCTTACTATTACACCCGCTACCACATTGATGGCGAGTTATCGCCGACGACTAACGACTAGCGACTTACATGTCCGGCTTCGGTCTCTCCTCACGAAAAAACTCGGGGTGAGGAATTGCCTACGTGACGCGCGGAGAGAGGGAGAATTGAAGGGAAGGGAGGAAGATAAAGAGAGATGACAGGGGTCGAAAGAGGAAACGATGAACGGGAGATTGTGAGAGGGTGGTTGGACACAAGCCCCCGAGCTGCCGACATTCTATTTAAAGCCGCGCGGGGTGGTAGTAGAGCTAGCTAGCTTGCTAGCTAGCTGACTGGTAATTTACGAGCTTTTACCAAAAAGTTGGACACCTCGGGGATGGCTCCACACTTTGACACGTGACCCACTTTTATTGGGTTACGTAATTGATCGCCCCGCGCCTGCCTCGTGTTAGCGTGATCTCTCTTCTCCTCTCCGCCCTTTTGTCCCCTCGTAATCCTGGCCCTTCCTCTTCCTCTTCTTGCGCGATTCTTCCACGACCCTTTTCGCCAACCCCTCAAAAAGCGCGCAAAAATACCTTTGCCATCTGTAATCGCTGAGGGCTAACATATGAACCATATATCACTGCCGTTTCAAAAATGCTAAAGGGGAAGACAAATATTGAGAGTTAATGAGGGAAAATAGTATAATCTTTAAAAAAATTATGTGTTTCAATCTTATTTGAATATACCTTTCTTCATTTATCCTCGGTATAATAGATATTATAAAAGATTAATGAAATGCATAATAAGGATAATCTTATAATTATTGAATATATGATAGTCATTAATTATTTATTAAATTTCCAAAATTGAAATTGTAACGATCGATAATCGCTGACAATCCTTCATGACTATAAGAATTATTGAGATAATTAATAGACGATAATTACATTAAAATAAATTAGCTCGAGAAATTAAAAAAAGATTATTATACGTAGAGCTATATAATGCAACATAAAATTATAAAGTTATATTTAATTTATTCGAAACTAGTATTTGTTGAATTAATTTATCTTTTCAGAGTTAATATTTTAATGAGAACAATATTGGTAAACAGAAACGGTCGAAAATGGGTTAGTTATAATGATAGATCAGATCCCCATGAAGGAATTATTAAAATCTTGACCAGCCCCATACGCTAGCGTGAACGTTGCGTCCCTATTATCTGTTCCGAGTCCATTAATAGATAGCGTTATCAGTGTCGGACGATGCTAGAGCGCGGAGCGCATTGTCCGCGCTAAGCTGGAGTGTCGTTTCCAGAATTTAGCGACATGCGATCGGAGAGACCCAGTTACCCGTTCCCGCGTGTTCACCAATTCACCGTGGGTTAGCTATTAAACTCGTACCGCTCTTCTCGTACTATACTCCGAGGTATTTCGCTGCGGGAGTTATTTTTGAAGCCGAGTCAAATGCGAAAGGGAGGCATGTTGAAAAATAATAAAGGACAAAATAATAATAAAGGAATAAATTAGCGACAGAAAGGAGCACGCCACTAATTGTTATGCGTAATTCCACTCCTTCGCATGGTAACGACGGTCAGACCGTCGATAAAGGGTTGCGTGTACGCCTTTATTAAGGTAAACCTTTAAGACCGTACGTGGCGAAATCATAGTAACCCTTTGCCGGTATGGCCCACGTCACGATATCATCTGGGCGAATGCGAATTGTTATCGTATGTATTCGTGACACCCTAATTTATTTCGAACTTATTCCTGTGCCACATTTGAATACGCTCTCACCATCGTTATCGCTGCTGATAAACGTGGATTGATTTATTAGCGATTTAACGAAGAATCGATTTCGACTTTCAGAGAATAAAAATGTCAATGCGGAAGATATTTATTTCGCCCGTTTGCACGTCATTCATGCAAATCTTCTGCGGGTGCTATGAAGTTCAACGCGAAGAATCTCGGTCGTGGCATTCTCGTTGCACCGAGCACGTTCGTAGTCTTGCAACAAAAAGATCGGCGCGTGCATGAATATGTATGCTCCCTAAACTATTTCGGTTACTTTGGGGCTATTTAGAGGTACGGTATGTGAGGCCACGAGGAAACGGCCTCAGAGAAAGAGAGAGAGAGAGAGAGAGAGAGAGAGAGAGAGAGAACAGCGGATCGGCTTATAGAGAGCATTTAAGGGGAGATTCTAGATTGTCGGGTCGAGGAGCCTGTTTGCTAATACAAATGACGGTACTAATTGTCGTGATTATATCTCAGCATACGCAATTAATCTAATCGCATGCTATTAATTTGTTTGCGCTCTAGCTTGGTGTACAAATAGCGCGATGATTTGTTATTATTTAATATCCACAAAATACAGAACGGTGTAAATTTTATATAAACGTCTATTCTTTTTTTCATATTTTGCTGCATTTATGTTATGTGTTTAAAATGTGAATAATAACGTGCGAGATTGTTAAAACGTGTTGAGCTGCAAAGATCGATGATTCTATATAGATTAAACAATTCGTTTTTACATGCAATAAAAGTTTGCGGCATCAACGACGGATTGTTGGCAGATTTATTCGCATTCGCGGCTCGGATGTTCAATAACGTTGCACGTCACGTATCCGAGGTGAAGTATCGTCGCGTGAGAACGAGAGATTTCGGCGGTAACGGTATTTTTTAACTATATAGAATGACAAATTACATTACTTAAGTGTTTGTGGTGTTAGTCGCACGTGTAGCAATAACTTTGTTTGCTACAGAAATATTTTCGCTAGTTTAAATGATAAAAAAGCTGCTACACAGAAATTCCCCGATATCGCGGGGATTAAACTTTCAATCGTGCTTTTTTTTAAATAATTACATGCTTCAGTTTGCAAAAAGATTGAAAATGTGTTTTACAGAATATAAAAATTATTGGTTCGGAATTTATATGTCGATCATTTGCTACGACATAACTCAAAAATTGTCATTTTTTTAGTCGTTTGCAAAACAAGAACGGGTCTTTGGAGTTCTTATTACTAGTAGAACAATATAACTGAGCTTCTAAAATTGAAAAGAGAAAAAAGAAAAGAGAATTTTGCATCAAGAGTGTCATAAGTCAAAAAGAGGGTTGCTTTTAAGAGTTCATTTTTTATGGTAGATGAAAATTCAATACACTAAATGAAGAGCTTTAATGATATTTTTATTACTTTACAATCAGTTACACCAAAATCGCATTTTAAAATGATATTTTAATGATTTTAATGATTCAAAACATTTGAACTTATTTTCTGGAAAACAATTTTTGGAGTTATGTCATTGCTGTAGCAAATGAACAATATGTAAAGGAATAGTTATTTGTGTAACAAGTGCGGGAAGTTGACAATTGGACACGAGCGCGAAGAAGGCGAATGCGATCACCCGCACGAGTTTACAATTGTCAACTCGCACGTGTTACACACACTATTTTATATTACACGTGCGTGGAAAGTGGCCCATTACGCGCGTTTCTTGAAAAGAAACGCACGGAATGGGCACTTTCCACGCACATGTTATATAAAGATATTTCTTAGATATATGCATGACTAATTCACATAACGTACCTTGATGCAATTTTTATACGGATCTTTTTTTTCCTGTCGCCTAAATCATGACGGATGATAGAGAATTATTGCTACGCCATGTATATCGTCGCTTTACTTCGGCGTGCCGTTGTTTTTGCCGTAGAAACGTCAGTCCCGTTGCCGTTTGCGAAACCCGTGGCGTTTTTGTATCGTGGCTGCCATAAATCAGAGCGAAACAAAATGGGCTATATGTAACGCTCCGTTTCGATGGTTGAGTCGGATATCACGGAGTCGCGGCAAGGCGCGGGTGAACTCGGCACGGACCCAAAAATTAGTTGGCGGATCGGCTCCAAGGAGCACAATCGTAATCATTTCTGACCATATGTCGGCTACAGTTAGAAATCATTGCGCACGTGCGTTCTACTTCCGCTTACGCGATCCGCGAATGGTAGACGGTGTGTAATCGTGAATGATGCATGTAGCTTAATGCGTGTTTACTTTGTCAACAGCCGAACCGTCAGCAGCGTGTACGCGAAGTTTAACGGTGCGCGACATGGACATGGCAGTCGCTGCGCGAGCTTGCGTTTGCGAGATAAACATGTTTTTACGTTGATATAGATATTGTGTACTATAGTTTCAATAAATTCAGCGAGAGCACACCGATAATCCATGATGAACGTGATTTTGTTAACTTGCCGAACTATCGAAAAATTAGGAAGCTTGCGTGACGCAGGAGCTAATAAAGCGAAGTTCCGCAAACGCGACGAAGCTGCGTGCGTCGTGTCGAAAATGCACAGTGCAGATTGGGCTCGAATGGGAGTATCGGCGACCCCGATATGATACACGCGGAAGCAAATAAATCGGGGGATGGCCTCGGGCTTACGCCGAGGGTCGGAAAGCCGGGAGGACACGAGCTTGTTTCATTTCGGCGACACGAGATTCGCTCGATTACCGGGCCGCGGATAAATTACGAGCTTAACGCGACAGAAGCCGCGTGCGATCGGAAGCTATCTGAACCAGAAACGAATCTGTAATCGAAATTCAAACTTCAAATCCCCTACCGTCGAGGGATCAACGTGAAATAACCTCGTGCAGAAATATCTCCCAGTTTTTTGAAATTGCATGGGCGAAATAATGAGACAAGTAAAACTTAAACGAGCATAAAATTGTATGCTGGTTTTTGTACATAATTGTTCCGACGTCACATTAATATATCTATTGTACTCTTCGCAGAATTAAAAAAATAAAATAGCAGAATTTTAAATTAACCAAATGCTTTAAATTAAGCCTTTTACGTTTAAAATATAATATTCCTCATATCATTAATGCCATCAACTTTATTTTTTGATCAATTATGCTTTTATCACGGAAAAAATTAGGGAAATGCATTATTATTCGCACGTTGCACCGAGGCACCCGCGTACACATGCACGCATACCCTCGGGTCGCGTTCGCCAATTTAGCGAGGCTCTAAAGTTACGTGCCCGCCATACAGGCGCGCTTAAATCCATATAAATACCCAGGCTCATGAATCTATCCATTAATCAGATTGGCGATAGGGGCTCGACGCTTGAGTGATTTCCCTCCGCCACCCCCAAGATGTTTCTTTTTTCTTCCGCGAGCCTCTTCGCAGGAATGCCTCCAGCACGGCTGGCTCCAGAGGTCACTGGAAGGTGGCAGCACTTTCATTAAAATTCGACACGAACCTTCTGCGAGAATCCGATGTGTATTGTACATACACATATGTACATATATACATACATATATATATATATATGTATATATATATATATGTATACGTATATATACACGCGCTTAGGTACCAGTCGTGCTGGAAACGTACGACCCCCGGTGGCACGAGCGAGTGCAGAGATTCATGTGTAGGTGCGAAGTCGGGGAGGACTTGGCCTGCGTTTCGTGGATTGTGAGAGGAATATCGTTTAGTCGCCATCCTGCCCACCCTCTTAGAGCGAAGGGTTGAGGAGACGTGCGCGGAAGTGCCGGAGCCAATTTCGATTGCCCGTTGTGGCTCCTGCTGCTTACGATGACGTTTCCAATGTCCGCTAACGAATCTTCGTAATTGCGCGGATTCACTTCCTCCGCTCCTTGGTACTTCTCAGACGGCGACCTGAATTTTGTTCAAGATTCATTACGCTAATGTTTTCTCGACGATCAACGAAAACGATCGATTTGTCTATCATCATTTACAGCTACTCTAAAACTCTTTTGAAGTTTCGACGTCGAGTCTTTTGGTAACCGGATTCCAAGTTAAGATTCCGTTAAAATCCTGGTAAACAAGTCTATATATAATCAAGTATAAATATATATAATTGTCTATAAAATATATGTCTATGTATGTTTTCTTTCTCTTGTATAATTTCTGTTCGTACAAATAGGAAAAATAATAAGAATTATAAAAAAAATAATTATAAATAATTATAAAAAATAATTAGAAAGATAATTTTTACATATGTGATAAATTTTAAGTCGACCCGACTGGCAAGAGATGGTATTCTATTAATTACGTATCAACCATACCTGTCTCTTATACACATCTAGATGTGTATAAGAGACAGGTTCTATACTAAGGTTAATTAACGTTTTCGAAAAACAATTTCGTCCTTTCAAACTATTCTTTTGTAGTAAAACTTGTATTTTCCTTATAGTGGATATTTCAAAGAATATTTTAGTGCCAAACAAAGTTCATTAATTTATTTTTAATACGTTGTAAACTTGTATAAACCTTAGCGTTCCCGTTATGCCCCGGGTTCCCCTAATTATATAATCTAATCGCAACAATTTTATTTTTTTTTAAATAATGTGAAAATTATTTTTCCAATTATTTTTCAATTACTTTTTTCCTATATATGTATACGGACAAAGATTATACAAAAGAAAAGAAACATATATATAGACATATATTTTATATAGATATAATTATATATATTTATATTTGATCATATATAGACTTTTTACTGAGATAAAGCTATTTTAAAATTAATCGAGAAATTGTACATGTTATACAAGACGTTCGTTTTTTCATTTATAAGCTAGGAGTAGTGATGTTGGCTATTCTACGACTTGTTCTCCAATTGTTCTCCAATTGTTCGGTAGATTTAAGCTATCTTCGCGATAAACCGCCGAAATGGTCGTTTCAGTGCACTTCCATGCATTTACGGTCGCGATCCGAATAATGAATAATTTTGTGACTCTCTTGAATGCGGAAACGCGCGTGCAACGCCATATTGGTCGAGCTCAAAGAATCGCACGGTTTTCTCTTTAATGTCGTCAGCGTAGCGGCGAAGATAAAATTTATCTCTGGCGAATTATTCCCGCAATCGCGAGAGACTACATCAAGTAAGTTTACGATTTTTGCGAGCTTGCATGCTAACGATGTTCTTCATATGGTTTGTCATGTACCTTATCTATAGAACTGTGTAAAGTTTACACTGTAAAGTAACTTGGCCATAGCTGACATTACACGTTTCAACGTTCGCCTACGTAATTTGATCCTCTTGTGCTGTGCACCGCAACTTTAAACTTCTGTAAATTGATCCTATTAATAGCTTGATGGTAATCGAGATGTATAAGATACGTAAATATATGCGATCTTTCCCTTAATAAATTGGTGACTCGAATTAATAATAAATTTATCGATTTCACGTTCGATGCTTATTGATCCCGTTTATCGCATGAATAATTCCATCTTTCAACACGTTCCACTTTGAGCCGTAAGTCGTTACTTTGCCATTTCCTCTTCCAAATCTAGGCGTATCGCGTTCAAGGTTACGCCCCGCATGCAAATTCGCGATTACTTCGCGCAACTCTCGTCCATTTCTCTCGCGAAACTGCCGCAAATTTATCGGCTTCGACGACAGAGAGGCGCGAGATGTACGAGCGTCGATTTGTCGACGGTGGGAATTATTTGGAATAACGTGGACCGAATTCACGGAGGGCCGGACGATTGTCTCGCGAGGACGCGGGTCGGCGCAGAGCGCGGAACGACATTCGATTTCTGCATCGACAAACGAGTGATCCCCGAACGCAATTCTCCCACCGTGTGTGTTACGTCTCGACATTAATTTGCATCCTCGGTAATCCTTAATTTACAACCCCAACGAGTTTTACGGGAGTAGATAGTCAGCCAGCTGGGTAGGTAGCTAGGTAGGTAGGTAACGAACAGCACCATTGGTAGTTTCGCATAGGAATTGGCACGATGGTGCACCTATACTGCTAAGCGTAAAAGTGGTAAATAGACGTAGGTACGCGAGGAGTACGCGAGAGAAAGAGAGAGATAGAGGATGAGGGAATAACGGCGGTGCAAGAAGGCGGTGGAGGGGTTGGCGAGGGTGAGATTCGATAGACACCGTGGACAGGGACAGGGTTGGGGGCAGGGGTAAGGGCTAGGGCTGGGGCCGGATAGTCCAACCTGACCGAGAGAGAAAGAAAGAGAGAGAACGATCGCCCTTACGGGGTGGTGGTGGTGGATGGCGGTGGGGGGCTGGTAGGGGCTGGAGGACTCCGGGACAGTGTGTGGAGGGGACCTCGCACGGAGAGGGATGAAGAAGAGGGAAGAGAGGAGCGAGCGGAGGGACGGAGGTCGAGAGTCGAGGGCTGCCTCACTCTGCGGCTCCCGCCGCTCGGGAGCAGACACGCGGGGCCAAAAGACTAATTTGAACTATTTTATTAACAAAAACAAAAACATTACATATTTGTAAATAACACTACTAACAACTGTAAACACGAAACAGCAACAACAGCAACAACACATTTCTCCTAAGGACTCTCTTTAAATCTTACCTTACACCCGTAAGACAACCGCCTGTAAAAAGAAAGAAGGGAAAGGAAGGAAGGAAGGAAGACACGCGAAGTGAAGAAAGCGCGCGCGGCCGGACAGAGAAAGAGAGTGAAAGAGAAAGTGGGAGAGAATAGGAGAAGGAAAGAGCGGGACATACGACGAGGTAACTCCGGTTTTTTTCGTAGACGTGTAATACAAACGCGTACACACAAGCAATACACAGTAAAAAAGAAACAAGTTACAGAAGAATTGAACGATAGAGAAATTGTCTATTTTCTGAAGTTATTCCTCAGTCGGACTGGTGCGCAGCGCGGCGGATGTGAAGAAGACGAGGCGAAAGTATAAAAACGCGAGAAAGAGGGAGGGATCGCGAAAGGCGAGATCGTAAAAGAGAGCACGCGTCGGCTGCTACGGGACGGGATAATCGCATTTTAAGTTCTCTCTGTACTGTGTGACCCTTACATTATTTTGTCCCTCCGATGGGGACGGGTTCAGTGTTGTAACTTAGGATATAAGAAGATTAAAAAGAGCTCCGGAGCGCACAACAAAAAGAGAGATAGAGAGAGAGCGAGACAAAGAAAGCAAACAAATACTGGCATTCCGGAAGAGAGAGAACTCAGAAGGAAAAGAATAGTGTATAGTTTGTGACTGGGAACGCGTCCACGTCAAGGAACGTCCACGAGAACGAGAAGAGAAGACCGGGATCGCGAGCAGCAATCAACGAGGGACGGGAGGAAGGAACGTTCACGAAGAAGCACGGCTCCGAGCGTCGTGTAGAGATACAGTGGAGCTCCAATTTTTTATACTAGAAGAAGAATCTAACAAAAAAGCGTGAAAGAGAGAGAGCGAAAGCGAGAGCGAGAGAGAAAGAGAGAGAAAGACTCGGGAGAATCAGGAAGAGTGCGAAAGGGGAGCGGAGGATCGATTCTGTCTGTGTTTCCGCGTGCATTTCCACGTGTGTCCTACGATACGACGAAACTTCGAGAACTTCAATCCTGACTGTTTGAGATCTCCCCATTCAGAGAAGAGATCTAGGGGAGACGAGACGGGATAGCGAAACGTAAAAGTGACACGTTCGTGACACCGTCGATCGATATTCGGTCTCGAATAACATAATCCGGCTCTCGTGCACGCTCCTTTGGGGGATATGTCCTGCCGTTCCAGAGGGAGTCGTCGTCATCCGGGAGCGCAACCTTCGCAACGCCGAGGACAACGTCAATCCGAGTGCCGTCCCTGCGTCCTGGACCCCGCGGCTGGCAAGCTGTCCTGACGAAAAAAGGACCGCCCCCTCAGCTCGTCCCGATCAAAGCAGCGCGATCAACGACGGACAGCAGTCATATCAGATACGCGATCGTCCCCCAAGCCCGAGGACCCGTCGCAAAGAAGGGTCCGCCCGGGGATGCCCGCCAGGGCCCAGCCACGCTCCCGTCTCGCGTACGTTCAAGGACGATGACGATCGGCCAAGACGATCGGTAAGATCCAAGCAGCGCGAGCGCGCGCCAGCATCACGGAGATGGCGGGCTACAATCATTCGAACCCACAGCGTGTCGTCTACCACGCGACCTACCCGACGCCCCTCGCCCCAAGTGAGTTTTGTCTGCTGTTTATGCACCCGGTGTAGAGAACCCCGCAATATTTGACACGACATGTCACGCGCTGGATCACACGCGACATGTGCTATAGTCTTCCAATATCTTCGATTTATTCGGGGTTCTCGGGTTGGAGTTTATTTGACATCGTTGTTGATTGTGGGATTAGACAGGAGTCGTCCTTGATCGTTTCTCATTTTAATAATGCAGAGCAAGCTAAATTAATTCGCGGATTTCTAAGGTACGAGAAATCTCTTGCTATTTTTCGCTTGTTTCTTCGCTCGAGAATTATTAAATGAGATTCGTCAACAGTGCGCGTCTTCAAAGAGACTTATTCTATTTCAGCAAATTGTGAGATTTCAAAGATTTACTTTGTGAAATTTTGAATTTCGAAGTTTATGACTTCGATATTTCTTCGATTGTTTTATACCTTTGATTATAAATTGAATTAAGTTTCTATTATTTCAGTAGACTATATATACACTATACACATTATTTTTTATCAGGCAAGATTATGAAAAATATATGATATTAATATGTGATATATTCGTTTTGTACTTATAATGTAATGGTTTTTAACTAGATAACATCGCGATGTTAAAAAGTTCCAGGCAAGTCAACTATCACTTCGCTATTACGAAATCTAGGAGATCACGGTGACTGCACTTAAGTATCATATTTATGATTGAAAGTTTAGTTAATGGCGCCTAGTTTCGGCGAGTTTCGCGAATCAATGAATATTGCATAGACCTTAGGCGAACGAAGGCTAAGTGCCATTAAATAAATATTTGATTTCCTTAGATAATTCCTGGCTAACTCTAGGCATTTCCGGCAAATGTTTCGCTAAAGACGAAACTTATTTTGAACTCGCTGTAATTTGTCACATCTATATGAAAGATCATATAGAAGCAAGCTGTTAACTAAATATGCAGATATACAATATGACACGTTTATGTGCTAATTTTTAGTCGCGCGAAGAAATTTTAACGAACCTTTATGGGGAAAAAATGCGCTTGAGCAATGAACTTATTCCGGCAGCTAATTAAACCATAACAAGGTCATAAATTATGCGACCATAAAAATTCCCTGATCGCAATCGGGATTTAGATTTATATAACACAATTTTTAACGTTTTAAAAGAATATGGTAAGCCACATTTGCCCTCCTTTCTGCCATTATTTCCTGCCAGAACGCGGTATTATTTTTTTTCGCGAATGTTTCATGTGTGGGTGCGCGTGTGCGTCCGTGAAAGAAAGTTTCTCCTTCCAGAGAAACTGTAACAAAAGTTGCATCAAACGGATGAATTTTGTTATCTCCACGGCAACTTTATGGCTACTTTGGTTGTATCGATTCAATTTTACATAATGGATTGCATAAAGTATAGAAAGTGTTTGCTTACACGGTGTGGGTATTTGTACCGTATTTCACATTTGTACTATAAAGGACGGTATCTCAAGAATGCACGACGCATGATATTGCCGATATATCACACGGGAGAGCACAGATGTCCCGTGCGTAATATCAATAATATCGGGAGGAAACGCAAGCGCTGCGAAACGGAAGCATTTTGTCAAACAAATAGTCGCTCGCTTGATGTCCCGATGTACAGAAATACTCGTCTCGGATTCCAATAATTCATGAACCGAGTGCGAATCTCACAATATTTGTAGAATTGTGAATTATTTTCTCAACTTAATACGCAATAAATTTTGAGAGAGAGATTCTCTTTTTATAGAAAAGAATCTTTATTAAATAAAGATCTTTACTAAATACTATTCTCTACACTTTACTATACTTTACTAAATGTTGTGAACCGTATGTATGCCATGGTTAATTAAAAGTTTCTCCGCAAATATTTTTGAAAGGTTTTGTACAATATTCCCAGAATACTTTTGTTAATTATGTTGTTAACACTGTATATATGTATATATAAGAAATAATAATGAATAATTACGGTACCGTTTTAACTTTCTAAAATTCGTATTATATTTCTCGGCCTGCTTTAAAAAAGTAATTGTGCAAAAGCGTGCTAAAGTTTTCTAAAAGAATCTTTAGATCGTCGATTTTTATTTTGCATCCTAACGGGAGTAGGTAGTTCACAGCACGTTCGTGGAAGGTGCAATCTATTACAAGTGCTATTTTATGGCGAGCGTGCATAATATACATGGCTTAGATCGATGAAACTTTTCGATCGGTTGTGTATAAACAGAGTTAATGACACATACCACGTAACGTTAAAGCTGCCTACACGTCGCGAATGTGAGTGGGCAGTCGCTAATGTTCATGACACAATAATGATCCGCTTGTCGATCCGCTGTGTAAAACTGTCACGATCGATCAACACGCACGTGGGCGACATAAATTTAGGTTTTCCGTTAATGTAACGAGTTACGGAACAAATCGCTTCTGAAATTGATGCTTTTTACAATTCCACATTTTCTAGCGCGCGAGAACAGCTATTAATTGGGATAATTTATCACGCAGATGGCGACCCGATAAAGCTTCCCGAAAATCTGGAAACCTTGCCGCGAGCTGAACACTTTCCAACTCAGAGGCATCGATGGAACACCAACGAGGTAAGCCCACCCGTCGCTTATTCGTTAGACGCGAATATCAAATTCATGGGTCAATGGAAAACACACGTGTAACCTAAATATTCAAAGATCTATCGATGCCATATTTTTCGATTGCACGATACCGTGTTAATGTCACGCTTTCGAACTGCATTTTTGCATGCTGCACAAATCGATGTCAACTAGATACCAATAACTAAATGTTTATTATATGTCAGTAGAAATTTAAACATAAAACAACACTTTAATAGTCGGGATATTTCGAGAGAGTAAAGTGTTAAAAATATATTTGATTTGCATTTACGAGCATATCCTGCGTCATATATATTACACACATTAATTTAAGAAGATATATCTTACTTTAATAATAAACATTCGCGTGCTGTGCGAATATATTTTTCCGTCTGATATTTAAATGTTTACTCTTATATATTAGATTTCTAACTATTATCAAAAAATCTCTGCTAATCTGAATTATTACTATACAATAATTTGGACATATAATATGGCTGGAATTTAACGACCGTGCATTTTGGAATGAAACGGGGCCAAAGTATCAAGTACCAATGTATCTTACGTATGGATGCACTTGCATTCTGGCTCTCGGAGCGCATCCCTCTTTGCGGCGGTCGCGTGCCCGGTCGCGAATTCCGGCGCTAGCGGACCGATCCCGGTATTACCGGAATTCCGATGGACCATTCCGCGCGTCGTCTCCTTTTTTTCCGGCGTAAATTTTATCGTGACCTGGCCGAGGCCGGGAGCGGATGTATACATTTACAGAAGACTATAATACACGAGAGTAAAGTGGGAAGGTAAATAACGTGCGCTCGTTCACGTTGGTTCGTGGCGCGGTTAGGGAGAACAGATGCAGCTAATGCAGCTTTTGCTTGTGTGCAACACACAGGGTCGACGTTGAGGGTGCTCGAATGGTCCTGCTGAAAATTTTAGGGGCGGCAAATTTCGGGCGCGCGTGTTTAACTTGCGACGTATTTCAATCTTTATGATAGATCCTTTTGACACTTAAAATCGTTTCTGTAACTGAAGCACATCAAAGCATAAACGTCAAAGCATTAATAATTTTTATCGTAACTTTAGTCGTAACTTTTATCGTCACTTTAGTCGTAAGCGACTAAAAGGAAGCTCTCGCGATTTTATAACATATATGCGTTCTATATATTTTATAGTGTGTGTATGTGTGTGCGGATATAATAATAAAGCATTCTCAAGGTATCATTTTGTTCCAGTTATTTCACTAATTTCATGAAAGTAGCATCGATTGGTAATAAATTTGAGAAGGGCACAGCCATTTTTATGATTGCTATTATCTGTTCATTTTTCGATTATTTTCTTACGCCTGCTCCGCGAGATACGTGTCGGTTGCATTGATTCCCAAAATTTTATCGGATACTTTATACTGCCTAAAGTATCGCGAGGGCAGGGAGAGAGAGAGGGAGTGCTGTTTCAGCATTTCGCCTGAGGAGGTGAAATTCCTGGTCACGACCCTGGCGTTGTCGGTGTGTGCAGCGGCGCGGCTCCGCGCCGGTGTGTGCAGCGCGTCGGCAAGGGTGCATGTACCCACACTCGCGCGCTGCACACGTAGACCGGCTTGCACCGATGCAGTCCACACCGCTACACTCTGACCCAGGTCGGTCGGCCTCCGATCAATAGCTGGAGCCAGCGAGAGCTCGCAGCCGGCGGCGCTGAGCTTTTCAGTATCGCCGAACGAAACTCAATTGCGATCCCTGTGCGCGCGGCGCGACGACTATCATTGTAAACGATAAGTCGGCCGTCCCCCTTCTGCCCCCCTCCTCCTGTTCCCGTTCACCACGCGCTTGTTACCTTTCCGAATCGGCCTCTCTCCCCGGTAAGTACCGGAAATTAAAAGTTCCTGGAGGGAGGAGAGTCGTCGACACCGCCTTGCCGAGGAGTCCACGGGCTGACGGAGAGAGAGGTGCCTCTCTTTATCACCTTATCTTCCTCTTCTACAGTCGCACCCAGTCCCGCGCTAGCTGTCCGTCTCCGCTGTTTTCTCCCGCCGTTCTATTTTTGCTTTCCATGCAGTCGTCCACCTCTTGAGCGTTGAAAATTGGCTCCTTATCTGACGAATCTATTAAACTTCGTATTGTCGCTGCAGCAATTTCGCTCTTACTCCAATTTCGGCTGCCGTCGTCGCGATACATACTTGATAAAATGAACAGATTGGAAGCATCGATTTTATAATGGTGAAGGCACGTTTAAGGCTGTTAGATATCGGGAAGATATTTAAATGATATTCAAACGCGACGGACGCGGCACCATGTGCATCGCTAATGAGGCCAGCAGAGGCAGCGGGGCCGAATACTGTGTCACAGTGCTCGCCTTATCCGGTACCTATATTATCAAGTCCTTGGGGGTCCTTTGAACGTTATCGATTGCGCGAGCCAACAAATTTGAGCTTTGTTGAAGAACAGGGATCACGCAAAGTGATTTATACCAATGTTGATACGCTCCCTGGAAATAGAACTGACAACTTCTTCCCTAGTCGACTATATTTATAATCATCGATTAGATAGTTTATGTGAAAGCATGCCAATTTCACAGACTAACACTCTCACAGAAATAATAAAATTTCCTTTTCTTTTCGTGGATACTATTCAGCGATAGCATCTATCTTTTTCAAGTTTCGGAGTTATTTAAACGTTTTTATTTCTATCGCCAACCAGAGTTTCGTGTAAAGAGAGCGCTTCCACGTATAGAATCCAAATTTCTTTCTCTCTATCCAACTTTTGTTTAATTTCGCGTAAAGAGGGCTTCCACGTACATAGAATCCAAATCTTTCCGTATGTATCCAACTTCTGTTTAATTTATAAATAATGATATAGTTTTGATTCTTTTTTCTCAATTATATTTACATAACTCAACATCCTGTCAACATCCCATCAATCTCCCGCGCAGACTATTAGGCATTGTCGCACGTTCTTCTAGAAGAAAAGACTACGTTCGTCCATCTAACATCTGAAGCTTCTATTTTTTTTCACTCGTCTAGAGTTCGCGCGTTAAATCCGGCGCGTCGCGAGTTCAATCTTATTTACATTTGTCAACGTCCCGGCAGCGTTATTCCTCTGCACCCCGAGATTTATGGTACCACTCAGCCTGGTCAATTCATTTTGAGCGCAACCGGCTCGAGCCGCGAGGAAGAAGTTCGCGGACAGGTAACGGAGTAAATTTTCACGGTCCTGGAAAGTTTATAAATCCCTTGTGCATACTGCCGTCTGGGCGAAATCCCGTAGCTTCTCGGCGAAATCCTCCTTCAACGTGATCTTGTTTTCTCGCGCGGCTTCCTCTTGTAACGCACTCGTCCGCTACTTCTCTCCGTCGCGCCGCTCGTCGCTGCTGCCATTTTTCACACGAGTTCCGACGGCATACGTGAACGTAAGTGGATCTCGCACTTTCTCATGCCGAGGCTTCCCGACGAGCCGCCTACAATCAGAAACGTTTCGAGGATGTCAGTGATTTATTATTTCATTTGTCGTGTGCACATTGTAACGCGCGTTCTCTACTCGCTCGAAATCGTTCGAAGTCATTTTCAAAGCGAGCACAAAGATCGCGGGAATTGAAGTAACGACTGCAAGTAACTCAAGGTTACTTTTACACGCACGTTTTACGATTTGTTTGCCGTGCTTATCTCGATAGGCGCATTAAATGTGATAGATGAATACTGGCTGCGTGCATCTCTATTGTATTGCGACAGTGTTCCGCGTAACAAAACATTTTTGAATCGTGGTCTCTCTCAATAGATATCTTCTAAGTAATCTGCGTGATTAATAATATTTTATAATTATTTTAAACTATGATTTATAATGACGTATTAAATAATTATTTTATTTTGTGATACTTAAATTTTTTTTAAGGAAATACATTTGCGATACATCAGAGTTTTATTTTTTATTACTTCCTCCACAGGAAATTCTCTGCGCTGTATGGAATATTCTGTCCTGTTTTTCCATTTTTTACGCCAATAATTTTCAAGATTTCTGACGTGGTTCTCTGTTCTTATTACCTTTGCCTGATGAAATCCCATTTGTACCGAAACGGGGCAATGCTGAATGCATACGTAGAAGGGGTATTACAGTAATAAGTTTTAGCACATACCTACTGGCGAGCACATTTTGCACTTTTAGCATTCGTAATGTGCCTTAATGGCACTGATTTATTAAATAATCTCCTACTGCAGTGTTAAATGAGGATACCTGGATAAGAAGTCTCCTACTTTACCTAATTTACCATCCTAATTTAACGCTACAAATACTTCTGCACAAATTGCGGCCGCACATAAATTTTCGAAGCCTTGTTGAGCCTCCTTCTGGAAGATATGTATGTATCTACGGTTGTAATAAATTCGGATGTACAATTCTTATATTAAATTAACAGATTTGAATTAAGTAAGTGTTAAACGTTGAGATCTTGTTGTTAATTAAATATTGGAGATATCAATTTGACTTAATTTTTTGTTAGTATATTATGAAGAAAGAGCTTAAAAATTTTACTAATAGAAATAAAAACATTTGTTGATATTTTAATTTCTGACCTTTTGAGTGCGTTACACTTGATTCATTGATGTGGAATGATATGGTCTATATCTGTCAAGATTGCTCCTAAAACAACATTTTCGTTCGTTTATTGATTTCCGATTGTATGCGAGAATAGAAACGTGGTCGTTAAATCACTTGGATTCGCGAAAGTACACCGCGACGGCGGCCGTTATAATTAAGCACCGCTTTAGACCGCTTGCCGTGCACCTTTTAATTGAAAGACGTTTCCGAGGGAACCCATTATTCGAATATATCGTGCAGTTTGTTAATTATAGTCTTACAGTTTTATTACTGAAGTCAAGATTAACTTGGGATAACTTTAGCATTTATATTGTTATAGAAATACTTAATCTAGTACATTACAGCTGCTTATGAATTAAATATTTTAAATTAAAGCAAATATATTAAACGTGCAATTATATATTTTATCAATCCAGATCTTTAAAGAATTTAAAATTTACGGCAGCCTTCCACAACACATCTTATAACATATCCTTGGCATTTTTTCATATCTCAACAACTCGAAGTAAATTGTGAAATTTCAATAGCGATGCGCGATAAACATTGTGTACTAAGAACAACCTTGCAATCGAATAAATAAAGTTGTCGTGACTTCGAGAAGATCCGCTGATCCGGAAAGTTCGCAAGAACCGTAATAACATAGACATATATGCGCATACGTACGTCGTCGAAAATTGCATTGCCCTCGATTCACGAAATCGCTTCATTGAGAATAGAGGCACGGCGTCTATCCGGAATGCATCTCAGAAATTGTATACGAACACGTCGTATTCCGCATCGACATCTCGGAATAGGGCTTCCTCCCTGTCATCTCGGAAAAATTAACCAATTTCCTAAGTCTTTTGTGGAACACTGAATAGTCGCGACACAATGCAGCCGCAGTCGATTCAACGGCACAGCCAGCATCGATATTTCATTGGTGTTCTTCTCCCAATTGCCGATACCGTGAGACAATGACGATAATGATTCCGGATAGCAATTAATTTGTTACAATTGTGTGATTATTAATGTCTCCGTGAGGCTGCACAAACATGCGTAAATAAGCGATTTGGAAAATAAAATCACAGTATTTCAAAAAAATCTTCAAAACCCCAAAAAAGATAGAAACCTAATTACTTTTAAGAACTGACAAAAATATATAATAAATGAATATGACGAATAATTTTGAATAAAGATGTGATGGTAGTTTTTACTATTTTTAATGATTTTACTATTAAAAGTAGATATTATTTTTATTTATTTTTATGTAAAATACCTGCATTGTTATTTAAGATACGAGAGATAAATTTAAAGTAGACGATACCTCTTTATCAACACGACACTGAATATCAAAATCGAAATATTTTTTCCTTTATCGAGGAAGCTCGATTTTATTTAAGACTTTTTCCGTTGGGAGTTACGTTGGGATTTATCGGCAGAATTCCGATACTCGCGCGTGTGAGCTACGAATGTAGAAAAGATGAACTGTCTTCGTCCTCGGCGTCGAAAGCAGAGTCGATTTATCGCTCCTTTTGCATTCGTAAATCAGGTAGAACACATCTCTTCCGGTAGCACGTGAGACAGAGAGTGTTTCGTTTATATACCCGTTAAGTCGAAGGAAGAAATCTATAGCCACTCTCTTTCAGCGTATTCCTGAAGATCTATAACTTTTGCGTGCTGACCTTGCGAGATTTTAACGTCTGAATGCGTATATGAAAAATAACCATAAACCGCATATGAAAAATAACAATATTCGATATAAATCGCGAAAACTTTATTAAAAACGAGTTTAGCTTATACAGGGTGGTTCCGGACATTTGCGACAAACTTAAAGGGGTGCTAGATCTCGGTAAATTGAACAATTTTTGTTAAGTAACCCGTGTCCGGCGACGCCTCCTTAAGGCGCTAGGCTCTGTTGAACATTGTTGACGGTTGTGTATTTCTTGCCCAAAATGAGTTCATCCACAGGATAACGAACGAATGTGATGTGATTCGCAATACTCCTGAAATTTTCCAGAGGGTGCGTCAGTCAATACTGAGGTTGACTGAGGTTGTAGGTCGCAATTTTGAATATTTGTTGTTATAAAGTACACAAAATAAGATTTAAAAACGTATGATTTTTTTATTCTAATCTAACCATACAGAAATCAAACAGCGTTCAATAAGGCTAAAAACGACGCTTAAGGAGGCGTCGCCGGACACGGGTTACTTAATAAAAATTGTTCAATTTACCGAGATCTAGTACTCCTTTAAGTTTCGTCGCAAATGTCCGGAACCACCCTGTATATGAGATGATAGACAATGATTTCATAAAGAAGACTAAGAAAAACAAGACTATAAAGAAGAAGTAAAGCAGAAAATTTCATTGACTATTGAAATGATTTGTTAAGAGAAGAGTACAGTTCTTGGAAAAATTTTAATGAAATATTAAAATATTTATATAATACGTGCATATTTTTAGCAATTTTGTTAAAATAATATTTATGTGTGCGATTAAAATTTGTGTGTTTTTAACGTAGGAGTTTTTATAAAAGTATATATTTTCATCCGAGAGCTAATTTTTTCCGTTGCAATCGATGATCACATTTATATTTTATAAGCTTCTTTTGTCACGTACGCATATGTGGGAAAATATTATAAGCTAAAATATTCCATGCGTTGCTTGACCTATTTCACGATCAGCGCGAAACGCAGTGCACAGAACATACAAATACACAAGTGCGCTGAGAATTTGTAAAGGATCTCAGTATTTAATAATAATGAGCCATATGTCCCTCGTACAACGTCATGCGATAAATCTCTGGAAAAATGAGTGATATGCTAATATTAATGCTAATACAATTAATATTAGCATAAGTGATATACTAATATAATTAATTATATTACGTCATTTCTAGTCTTTTAAACTCTAGTAACAAATGATGTTAAGTAGACGTTGCGTAAACTAAAATAAAAGTATTACACGCGCGATGTAAAATATTGTACAGTTTTCACAAATTAATGGAAAAGCATAGCGCTTAATATCAATGTAAGAAATTACGTTTTGCTCTTTATGACACTCATCGAGTTATTTCTTGCATAAAATTATTTGTGTTATATTTATTTGCATAAAATTATTTGTGTTATATAGAGCGGCAGTGTGGTCTAGTGGTAGAGCGCCAGACTCGTAATCTGTAGTACCAGGTTCGAGTCCACTAGATCAGGTAAACATGGATATTATTATTTTCCGACACTGCGCTCCCTGCCGGGAAGAGGATTCCCGGTAGGTAAAACTGGGCTCCGTCTTTCGGAAGAGACGTTAAGATGTTGGTCCAAACGTCCAAGCGAATTTGTCCAGTTTACCAGATAAAATTGCACCTAATCCGATGGCTCCGTTAAAATCGCTGATGTTTTCTTTTTTAAAGGCGCAAATGATTTAGTCTGAATTTTTTTTATAAACATGTGCCTTTTAATTAAGCTCTTAATAAAAAAATCCGCATTTATAATATCTCTTAAAAATAGATACAAAATCTCGGTAAACAGCGTACTATGGACATTAGTTATGATATGCAGAGTATATCATATAGTATATCCATGAGAATTAATTGACGTTCGATTTACGAGATTAAGATGTGATGTACGAGATTAATCGGCGTGTGTGCGCGATGCGCGTGAACTCATGATAGAACTCTCGCCTGCCAGTTTAACCTAATTTTTGTCCAGACACATTCTGCGATTAATCAAGGTAAATGGACGTGAGCGCGAGCGGGGGAGTTGTAACGAAGGGACGCACGAATGCTCGGTAAAGCCGAGGTCGCGAATTTTCGTCTCCGAACGACGCGGCGAACGGCGGCACGAAGCATCCACGCTAGAATGCAAATGATCAATTAACCAGTTGTAAATCACTACAGCGTGCTAGCTTTATCTGGCCCCGCTGTCGGTACCCGGCGGGTCTAATGGCCGGCGGAGCCGGCGTCGATCTCTTCCATCCTATTTTCGTATGCTCCTCACGATCTCGCCATATGAAACACTCCAAAATGAGCAATACGACCGAAAAAGGAAAGAACATTCTTTTAATTTTTTTCCCTAATGCGATCCTCGCGTTGAATGATCCTTTCTTGCTGGTTGGTTTATATCGCGATTTAACGTACCAATGATGTCATATTTTAATTCGATAATTATGTTTTTCTCGTACCATATATTTTTATTAATATTGCACATATTCGTGCAGTTTATTTATTTTAAAGCAAAGTCCGTGTGCATATATTTGTGCAGTTTATTTAACTTTATGCAAAATCTGTGTACACATATTTGTAATGCGATGAGTTAAATTTTATTTTTAAAATTTATTGAAATTACAAATTTAAAAATATTAAAACAAATTATTAATTTAACTCTTAATATAAGCAAGCCATCAGCATGTACATGCAAAAGTTGTCAAATTTCATTACATATTGATGAAATGCTTTGCTTCCGCAAGTATCACACAAAAACCATTATACTATTTTTTTATTTATATTTGTTTATGTAATTTATACAACATCTACATATTATATGTATAATATAATATTTATTATAACATGTAATAATGTATAAATAAATATAATTCTATTACATAAATTAATGAAAGAAATAAAATATTGTAAATATTTAATTTATTTTTAATTGTATATTACAGAAATAAATCAAACAATATTATATAGTCATGATTTTTTGAACTGAAAAGATTTCAAAATTCTATGATTTGTTTCAAATTTCCCGGTTCTGAACGAAGTTTTGAACGAAATAATAACAAACTGTAATGTGTTAATGTTGATCCTGAGCGAGTTTCGAACGAAAGCACCCGCTTGAGCTTTGCTTAAAATAAACCTCGTTTCATCGAGCGAAGTTTTGTACAGTATCATACCACTTTATACATAATAACTGTTACTATTATTATACAAATATTATACTATATTATACTAATTTCCATTATATCGTAACTTGCTTTATCTATTTGCTGTTATTCTGACTCACCTTTTCCTTTTTGCCACCCCTCATCGACGATATTTATTATCCAGGCCACGTTCGCCGGAAAACCTTTCGAAAGTTGAAGCTATACCCATGGGGCGCACACGAAGATATTAAGTAGGCTCCGAATTCCCGGCCACGCGGCCGCCTTCTCGTGATTAACATTTGGAACGGAAAAGATATTCTGAATTAGTAATGAGAACTTGGTTCTGGGTTAAAATATTACAGCAACATGCACATGTACCGTCGATTACTTGTGCGCAAATGAATAGTGAGAAATTATCTCTTCACGTAAATCAGTCAATTATTAGTACAAACGCGACTGTGCTCATTGCGAGAGGAGGAAATTACAGTCGAATCTGATAAAATGGTAGCGCAAATGTTACTTGGATAAGAATCAGTGAACGAGAATGAATTATTCGTCAGTGGATGTGTGTGTTTTTTTTTCAAATCCGGTCGTGTTTTCCATGAGGTTTGGACGACCATATTTATCTTGAAAATCCAATCTTGCCATGCCATCTAAAATGAATGGTGTGTGGGTTCGGTTCACGTAGCGGGCCCAATCAAAAGCTGGCGCTGTCACTGCAAAATGTGCGCAAGATACGTGGCCCGACGTACATGTAGCCCTGTGTCGTGCGGTATTCGGGTTATCCTCAATACCACGTGGAAGATAGCCGCAGAATCTCGCGGGAATTTAATTTACACTTGGCAGATGGATGGTGCTTCGCGTACAAATGCGGACCGCAGCCATTCTAGCCGAATGTGATAAATGTTCGTATTTACAGTTCGCATTTCGCTCATCAAATACTCCACTTGCATTCCGCTAAGCACGTAATTATGAAAAAAAAACATTCTTTAACAGTCCGTATCGGTATATTGTAAAATATATCGTATTAAATAAATCGAAAAAAATGAAATACGTTCGCGAAGAATTTCTTATAATTGAATTATATATTTTGATACTATTTTGTATTAAGAATAAATGTTAGAGAGATACATCAGAAATAATTACAAGATGTTGTTCTAAAATATAGTGTCCCAGATACATCTCATATGATTCGACGCGAGACCGAGATCACGGCCAAGAAATTTAATGGAGGGAGAGACAGCCTGCGATAGGGGTAGTGGTGTTTCTGACAAAAGCTCTAATGACGTACGATAGTAACCTTCGTGAGGAGCGCGATACATATTCCGGCTGATATGCATATTTAGTACCGTTCTATAATCTTCTCGTATGCACGGGGCATTCTGCCAAATCAGCGAAATTGAATCGGAAGAGAATTTTTAGGCGAAGCACTTTATTACGTTATTATATTTCGGAATGTCGAGGTGGCGTACGCTCTCTCGCACTCGTTCCGTATTTACCTATTTCCAGCCGAGTTGAAGGCAAACTCGCTTGATTAGAATATCGTGCGCATTTATTACACTCACCATTATCCCCGTCTCTTTAGTAACAAACAATGGTTAACAAGGCGCACGATATTTCTGAATGCCGTATTTAATTTAATTTGGTTTAATTTAATTTAATTACACCGTGCGAAATAGTCTAATTTTTAATAATTACGATCTCTGCACCACCGAGATTTATAATATAACCATTTATAATATAACCATTGAACCGATAAAAACGATACAATTTACAATTTACGTTGTAGGTCAAATTATCATTTTACATCGCGGTTAATGCCTCCCCATACAGCACAGAACATTGCAACATTCCGGCAATATTGCAATGTTCTGTGCTGTATGGGTCGTTACTTGGTCTTTGAATATTGACTTGAAATTTTACTAGAGATCTCGGAATCGTGGCTAATCACGGGACACCCATATATTTCACTTGCTGCCCATTATTAAATTCCTCAGATCGGTCAAATCGACCGCGTGCACCGATTCGATTTGCATTATTGTACGTTAGGTCGCGTGTCGCGGGCGCTCCTGGCTACCTACTTACCGCACCTTCGGGTGTTGAATTCCTTTTTTTCCCCGCGGACGCCGCCTTTCTTCTTTTATGTCCTCAAGTAGCCTGAATTGCCGATAAGCATCGCATGTCGTAGCACGAATATTTATAGAAGTGAATTTTGCATTTTTATTCTGATTATGCGCATCGTGCGGGCCCGCCAAGTGCCGATTGTTGCGTGCCTTGTCGGCGCGTGTGCACGGTTGAAGGATGAGGAGGAAGAATGGGGGCGGTGGCGGGGGGATTACAGAGACGGAATATCGTGATACGCGACATCAAAAATCCTCGCGGTAATTGCATTTCTTAACGTCAGTACCGGTGTTACTTCCTTCTCTAATAATGCCGTACTATCGCGCCCTATTCGCTTGAAATTACGCCGAGCGGTTCCTCGCGGCGAAAATCAATAATGAACCGTAATAACGGCGCTGTTATTGTTAGCGGCGTGTAAATGCGAATGACGCAACATGCACATTTCGCGTCTCTACTAGCCGTGCTACGCGTGCGATGTAAGGTATACGGATAAGATATCCGATCCACAGTTTCTCCATTTTTCATTCGCCAAGTATGTCAAACGCGTATGTCTCGCTGCTGAATTATTCATTATGTTAAATATTTTTCGTCTTGGTAGCTGGAAGACTGAGAATTTTTCTGAACTAAGGCCAAAATCTCGTCCAAGAACTCGAGATTAAGAATAATTATTTTGCGACTTGTTGATTATGTCGCGCTAGACAATATGAAGGTAGGAAAGGACCTCGCACAAACCTTATGGAAAATGGCTTTCGGTTAAATTGGCTGAAACTTTGCCATTTTGTACTTCAAGTGATGCTGATCGAAAGTTACCATTGCAACAAGTCAATCCTATGAGCCGTTTTTGTTCTAAAATAGCTCAAAGTTTAATAACACAGGACCACAAAAAAAAATTTTTTTGAAAAGTTCCTGGGACTAGAGTAGGCGTTCCTTATAGATTTTGGGTCACTGAATCCGAATTCGTTTGGTTCTATTACGTCTAGTTTTTTAGATAATTAAAAATAGCTGAAATTCTGGATTTTCCGCTATTTTTATCGATTATCTAAAAAACTAGACGTGATAATGGTAACTTTCGATCAGCATCACTTGAAGTACAAAATGGCAAAGTTTCAGCCAATTTAACCGAAAGCCATTTTCCATAAGGTTTGTGCGGGGTCCTTTGTATCTTATTATTTTCTTATATTATTATCTTAATATTTCCTTTTTACATATTTAATTCAATCAAGTTAATCGCGCGATAAAGTCTTAACTGTTTTATAATTAAGCTTCCATTTATCCAAATTAAATTATAGATTATTCAATAAATTAGAAATGAATAATGCCTATGTTACTACGAATAAAACATATTCTTAAACTGTATTATACAAATATTACCCTAAGTAACATTTCTTTGAGAAACGCAATTTTAAATGCTGTGCAAATATATCACGGAGTTCGTCGTTCAATGTGTTTGCGACTATCTGTGATTCCATTTCTCCAAAGATGAAAGCATAGTCTGAAAGATTGATCAGAGATATGTCAGCGCGCGACTTTCGGACCGAAGCCAAATCTATAGAGAAAAGCATATGTCAGCGGAATATATCTAAAATATATTCCACACGGCTTTTATAACAGTCTACTTCAGTTTAGCGTCTCCTTGTACGATTTATTATTTATTCATTTTAACATTTGATGAGTGTTAAAATAAAATATCAACGATATTATGAATACAGTTTAATCGGATAACTAAATTAAATGCTCTCTATATACATATATGATATTATATATTACATTAATAAAATATATGATATAATATTATATTAATAATATATAGCATATATGAAATATCGGAATTATATGTTAAAATATAGTAATGGTAAATGCAGTCTATTCCTTTATTTTTAGGAAATCGCCGCCATCCTAATCAGTTTTCAGAGGCACGCCGAATGGCAAAGTCGGGAGGTAAAAGTAAGACCACGAAGTGGTTCAATGTTACTGTACTCGAGGAAGAAAGTACGCTACCGGCGGGACGGTTATTGTTGGAAGAAAAGAAAAGATGGAAAGACTACACGGGAGGATCACATGAAACTGAAGGTAACTTTACACTCAAAAGCAAGAAGAAAATGTTGATTTAAAACGTTTGCAAACATTAAAATGTTTGCGACCAGTAGTTGCGACTTACTCTAAAATCCAATAAAATTTTGAAAATTCAATAAAATTTACGAAAGAAATTTTAATATAAATTAAACGAATTATTACGTCAAACTGATCACAGGTTCAGGGAGTCGAGTGCATCTACGGCTGTTACGTGCACTCGGCGATCCTTCCGACGTTTCATCGCCGGTGTTACTGGCTACTGCAGAATCCGGACGTTGTTCTCGTCCATTATTTGAACGTCCCTTATCCGGACGGTGATGCGAAGCTGGCGGCCCTGCCACCCTGCCTCGCGCTACCGCCAGACAAGAAGGAGTGGACGCGAGACGAGCTAGCGTCGCAATTAAGGCCCATGTTCCTCGGTGGAGATGACGATCCGAACAATCCTCATCTCACGCAGCACTCGAACCATCCCGTCGACATGATAGTCTCTCAACTGCTCGATAGGCAGAGGGCATCCTCCACTACCTCCACTACCAGCACTCAACTCGCACCTAGGAGACTTACGCCCGACAATCAGGTATTACGTTAAACTTTGCACCTCACAATAATCTGGACTTTCTTAATAATTTATAACGTGTAAAAATTACCTGTTACAATAATTAAGAATCTTTTTTTCGTGTGAGTTTTTTTATAACATTATAATTTATACATTATTAACATGGTCGCATAGTCAAATCAATTTTAGCATATACAGCTATGTATATACAGTTGCTTGAATTAGGTCTCTTCAACAACGGGAGGTCAACAACAATCGACGACGGCGGCTCCGGCTCCCCGTGTGTATTCAAGACATTCCCATTCCACTCAGAGTCAACAGCCGGCTCCTCTAGTTTTAAGTTTGCAACAAATTCAAGGCGGTGGTGGTCTTCTGATACTCAACAGTCAACCATATCATCATCAGCAGCAGCAGCAGCAACAGCAGCAACAGCAGCAGCCGCCGCAACAACAGCAACAGCAGCAGCCGCAACAGCAGCAGCAACAACAGCAGCAACAGAGTCAGCAGGTGGAGATGCAACAGGTTACAGAACAACAAATTGTACCGCAGACCAGCGTCGACCGAGAACAACAAACGCAGCAAGAAATCGACGCGCAGGAAAGTATGGACAGGTCTACCGTGCAATCTCTGCCGATCGGCGGTTCTGGATCCGAGGTGACCGATTTCGCGGAGACGTTGGATCTGAGTCAAGAAGACATTCAGAGGACACTGTCAGCCAACATGGTGCCTCCGTCGCCATCGCCTTCGCCGGCGGACAACAGTATGATCAATCCGATGGACTTTATCGACTCATCGGACGATGTGCTGGTCAATCTGGACGCCTTCGACGTATTCGGCGATTTGCCGGAACTGCATGACTTCGAGGCCGAGCAGACGAAGCACGAGGAACAGCGAGGTGGTCCCGAAAATGACGTTGGATGTCATCCTGGTACAACCGTCCATATTGCAGAATATAGTCCTGAGTGGAGTTACACCGAGGGTGGTGTAAAGGTGCGTGGATAAAATATTTACAACTAATTTTTTTCTTATATTTATGGGTTCGTTGATTATGTATATATTTCTGACGTAAACGATATTTTAGGTATTAGTTGCTGGTCCGTGGACTGGCGGTAGTGGTTCTCAGTCGTATTCGGTACTTTTTGACGCGGAACCGGTTGAGGCGTGCCTCGTGCAACCAGGTGTACTGCGTTGTCGATGTCCCGCACACGCACCAGGAATAGCGTCCCTCCAGGTGGCCTGTGACGGTTTCGTCGTGTCCGATAGCGTTGCCTTCGAATATCGTAGAGCGCCGACGAGCGAACCTAGCCCAGAGAAAGCTCTGCTGGATCGTCTTGCGGATGTCGAGGCCCGTCTGCAGGGTCCCGGTCCGCCGTCTCCCGCAGCTCATCTGGAAGAGCGACTGGTTGCTTATTGCCAGGTACTTCAAGAAAGATATCTATATTGATTATTGAGCTTTAATTAAAATCTTGAATATAATAATTTAGTCAATTACACCGTAAAGTTTTAACGTTTTGGAATATTGCAGGATGCTGTTGTCCGTCCTTGGCGAGCTGGAGCGGAACCTCTTCAATCCGGTGGGCCTACCCTCCTGCACTTGGCGGCCGGATTGGGATACTCCAGGTTAGCCTGTGCACTCCTTCACTGGAGAGCAGAAAATCCTAGTAGTGTTCTGGACGCCGAGGTCGATGCTCTTAGGCAAGATAGCGCCGGCCTTACGCCACTTGCTTGGGCTTGTGCGGCAGGGCACGCCGATACCGCCAGAATTCTTTACAGGTTTGTGCAAATATATCTATTGAAGCAACATTTGTTTAATTATAAACAATTTGGTCCATGAAATTATGACAAAAGTTGCAATTTATATATCTCCTTTCTCTTATTGCCTTTCGTGTAGCTCGCAATTGCCTCATACCACGAATATATTGATTTTTGATTAAATTAATTTTTAATAAGTATTTGTTGTTAACTCTGCCTCCATAGATGGAATGCTATGGCACTACGCGTGAGGGACTGTCAGAATAGAACGGCGACTGAGCTGGCCGCGGAGAACGGTCACACGGCGATCGCCGAAGAACTGAATCAGCTCGAAACCCGAAGGCAAGACGAGAGGCTTTTCTTGCGACCCGCCAGCCCTAGCCCTAGGCGGCCATCTCAAGACAGCGGTCTCGATCTGGCGTTGTGTTAGTTTCGTTTGCTATTATATACTGCCCTCTCTTCCGTATACACGCACACACATTCACGTATCTAACACACGTATAGTCACACCCTACCTCTTGCCGATTAGCCACCTCAGCGCCATTATATTTTCCTTCGTCCAGTCTGTAAAGACCGTAGAGTCACAAAAAGGCCGTAAGTCATGCGAGCGTAATAAATTAGGCAACGTACAATAGCATTAAGTGGGGTTTATCGAAAAACACACAGGTGGCTCGCCGCTGCTGGACAACATGGAATTGTTGCAAGAAGATGAGTCATCGTTAGGCCTCAGCGAACAGGGAATGGAGAGCGCTCCGACCCCTCAGGAGACCGTAGGTCCGTACCTTCCTCGTTTCCTCTTCTATTTGTCTGTCTGTCTGCCTGTCTGTCTGTAAAAACTATCCGTAATTCTCTGTCTGTTCTCTGTGACACACTACCGATAGAAACGGATCGGCCTAGACGTACTACCAATCACGTGGACTGCGAATTCCGTAGAGATCCTAGTTGAAACTGCGTTCGCCTCCCTCGTTCGCAGACACATACGACATACACACACTTTTTACACATACACAGATAACACGTACAAGCGTACAGCAGTGTTCTCTTTTTCTCTCTATCTCTCTGTGTGCGTACGAGACGACCGGACTCGGTCAGCGACTCCGCTGCCTCCTCTAACTCCTCTGAACTCTTGCAGCTTGAACAATATTGGTGTTGCTTGGCCTTCGTAACCGCTGGTGTTGGATGAATTGCTGTGTAATGTTTAAATTTTCTTAGCCACACTACCTACTGTCGGTTATCGAGGCCTATTCTCGAGCAACGGTCTTAACTATAAACGATCTTTCAACGACAGTATAGCAACTAAATTATCATCTGGACAGACACGCGATCTGCCCAGTCGACCAATGCGGAGATATCTCAGCTGGCTATTATCTTACGAAACGAGTAAGAAAGCGCCGCGTTCACCAATGACTTGTCTGATTCCTCGTGCTGTCAATTCGTGTCGTAGCGGCGCACTTGTTGGTGTTAAACATTTTACCTGACATTGCGGCAACATCTCGATGCATCGTAGAACACGTTCACGGCTTTTAAACTTCGATGTTGTGATCGATGTGATTTCGGCGGTCTGCCACCACGAGCTTTTCGAATTTGGCTAGGGTGGTGATTCCTTTTTATAGGGGAAGAAGACGCGAGGGTGCTGACATTGGCAGAGCAAATTATAGCGGCGTTACCGGAAAGGATCAAGAGGGCGGAGGGTGATTCTCTGTCTTCTTCCTCGCCACCACCACCTACGGCGCCTCTGTCACCCTTGGAGGACGCTCTCATGGAACAAATGGTGAGGGTACCACAATGCCTATTATTATTGATAGTCAAAACGTCGCGCATCTCGTAGAAATCTTTATCCTAATCTCTACCTACATTCCAAATCGGATTAAATATAGATAAGAGATTGCAAATGATTAATTTGGAACGTCGAAACTTTCTTGAGTACGACATAGTCTTCTGGCGGATATAATCGGAGAAATAGCAACCATTAGTATAGTTCAGTCTTGAATTATAATTAGGAGTAAAACTTTGGACCCAGCCGAATTGGAGTTTCGACTAATGAAACTTTGAAATTTTCCGGGTTTTCCGTTATAAAGCTCTATTTACATGCTAATCGTCCTGCTTGTAGCCTCTCGACTCCGGGGAACTGTTTGACTCGTATCGCGACTGCAACGGCGGCGCAGCTTCAGTTTCGGATGCCGACGCCGACGCCAGTCCCTCGAGTCCTTCCAGCAGCTGCCTGACGCCGGACTCGCCGTCCCCGCCGCCCACCACCGCCGATTTCTGCGAGTTTCTGCAGCTGCAGCTGCAGCTCGACGGCAATGGTAACGCTCACAGCGGTCAGTACTACTCGTCGAATGGCGGCGGCGAGCGCAAGTTGAACGGCATGATCGGTTCCGGGGCCATGACGGCGGTCGGCGCCGGAAATGGCAACGGCGACGGAAGCGAGGCGGATCTGAGCAGACTGACGCTGTCCGATCGCGAACAGAGAGAGCTCTACCATGCCGCCCGGATGATCCAGAAGGCGTACAGGAATTACAAGGGTCGCCAGAGGCAGGAGGAGGCCGAGAGGCACGCCGCTGTTCTGATCCAACAGTACTATCGCCGTCACAAACAGTACGCTTATCACAGGTAACTTGCTTATCGCTTCGCGTTAGTTTTATGATTGATGGATCATTTATTTTTATTCTTACGTTTGATCTCATTATTGTTATATATCGTATCTTTCCGTATTTGTGTATTCAGAATGACCTGTTTCACGCGTTTCGACGATTCTCCGTTCTTCTGTCCTAACATTTCGCATGCCATCGAACTTTCTCCAACTTCGAAAGTCTTAAGTATGGAATGAATCACTCGCTGTCGGACTATAATAGTACTAACTACTTTACGCGACGCATGCGACGTTTAGATACAGATCGTCCGAGTTTATGCGGGTACGTGTTATCGGGTTGAACTCAAGGTTGTTAAGTATGACAGATCATTATCTCGCATCGCGCAGACATCGCCAAATTGCTTCGAACTTAGAAAGTTAAATTTCCATCGATATTCCGCTAGTCGAGGAGGTTGCGGGGGACGTCTTAATAAGGGACAATTAATAACCGGGGGACAAGACGTACCATTGTGGGCCGACTTAACGACCTCCGACTGAATTAGACTGATGCCACCAAAGTTCGACCCGTGTACCTCTCTCTCGGGGCGAACTTTTAATTGGCATCGTAAATAATTCGGAAACTTTGCGGATTTCTCTACCTTCGTTACGGTGGCCTGAATACAGAATTAAGTTGGCATTAAATTAATACGACTTTCGTTGGAGCTGGAGATCGGTATTCCGCCGTTTCTCCTTCCCGTGTTCACCAAGTTATATACATAGCAATTTGAACTTCCCGTTGTAACGTTCTCGGAATTAGTGACAATCAGCTGACTATATATTATCATTGTAGAATCTTAGCGGAAACGCAAGTCGCGATAGACGTCGGGCGTGCGGCCAATTCCGGCTATCATTTATTGCAAAACAACGATCGAAATGCATGAATTTAATGACAGAATTTTTATTTCTTTTTTTCGTGAGAGTCATTTCTTTTTTATATCCCGTCGTCTTATGTCGTTCTAATACTTTTTTTGATGCGCCAGCAAGTACTCTAAAGTTTTGTATGAATCGTCTGTGCAATGATTCTATTGCCGAATTGTATTTTAGAATACCTGAACTTTGTTTTTTATTGCTGCACTAAACTGCACTAGAATTTCTCTTTTCGCTTTCGCCAAAGTTTATTAAACATACCCATACAGCACAGAACATTGCAGCAACATTGCAGTAACATTGCAATATTGCCGAAATGTTAGTGCAATGTTCTGTGCTATATGAGTATATTTATTTCACTTTAAGTGCAGAGAATGTACACTAGTTCTGCTATAAAAAAATAGATCTCTTGACTTTAAGTCGTATGTACTCTTTGTCGTAGGCAAGCCACGAGGGCAGCGCTGGTGATCCAGAACAACTATCGAAATTATCGCGCGCGACCGGGCTCGGCCAGCGCGAGGCAGCAGGCGGTTCATCAGCAGGCGGCCCATCAGGCAGCGAGGAAGATCCAGCAGTTCATGCGGCAGTCCAAGATCAAGTTAGTATCACCGTACGTATGTGTGTGTGTACAGTGCTGCATTTCCTGTTGCAACGATGTGCACGCACATTAGTTAACGTAGTAGAGACTTCTTGTTAGCACACGAAAGGCTTTTTATCGTACTGAAAAACGAAAAAGACAAAGTGTAAAAGTTCTAAAGTCTCCCTCTTCTGTGTGTCACTAATGCAGCTTGTCGTGGGACGATTCACGACCGGTAAGTAAAGATCTCATAATCGGACGAGTGTGTTTCGGCAGAACAGTTCTCGTTTGTATCTCTCTCTTTCTCGTTCCTGCCTCATCTGTGCCGGAGGGAGTTAACGCTTTCGTCGTCTCTCTCTCTTTCTCTCTCTTCCCCTCTTTCTCTCTTTCTTTCTCTCGATCTGCACCCTGTTCCATGACACACGAATTAACGAGTTACACGTCTATATACCGGAACCTGTCGAACATCTATATACGTGTCGTATTGTGCCTCACACATTTGACGATGCTTCGTGTTTATTGTTTGAATGTGTCGTCGGTATATATTTGGTGTCTTTGTACAACAAAATCGTATATTCGTCGCTTAACGACATAGAACTACCGAATTGCTTGATATAATCACTTTGGATAACTTGTGGACGGATACATCAAATGTATCGCATGTTTATATATGAATAATTTAAAAACCAACATTTGTATTTTGCTATAGCTTTTGCATACATAATATTTTCGAATAATTCAAACATTTCCGCGAGGTATCGGAATTAATATATATATTTATTTTTCAGTAGCTATTTCCATATTCACGAAATATAAAAACATTCTATCTTATAAATATTCTCAATTCTTATATCTATTAATTTAAAAATGATTTTAATACGTGTGTTATACACTTATTATTTTTGTTTAGAAAAGACAGACGCGTTTATCAAACAATATTCGAATAATTTCTAATGAATTAACAATTAATAAGTAAATATAGATTGAATATGTAAACAACACAATATATAAAAATATGGACTATTTTTAGTTGGGCTGGATCTTTTTACCTAATAATGTTTATTGCATGAATTTATATACATTTCATAACTCAGCCAACTAAAATTTCTAATGAATTAATATTCACTTAATGCTGTCCGTCAACGAGTTGCCGCAAAGTGTTAAGGGGAGCGCTTATAGATGTGTTTGTTTGCCTTCCGGTATATACTGCCTGGTCATTCGGTGTCACGTGTGCACTCACTCGTGAGCGATGCGTGTTTTTATATAAAGCGTACGTTTCTTTGCCTTGAATCAGACTGCAGAACGCCAAGGCCGTCGCAAACGGGAGCGGGAGGCCGCCAGCGGTCACTTCACGGGCGGCTGCTGTCCCCCAAAGCTCGCCCTCATCTAGCCCAGGGGCCAGCCTAGTAGCCGCCAGCCCGGGGGTCACCTAGTCGACTGTCAGTCCAACGGCACGCGGAGCAGCGGCGACGACAGTTCGGTAGCGAAATAACACGGCCGGTGGTGAGAGCCGTTGGTGAACGACGCCCCGGATCGGCCGTCGCGACGCTTTGAGGGAGTATGCGAGGTCATTAACGACCTGACTACAACTACTACGAGAGGGTACCAGACGTACGACACGGATGATATACGGTTTTGTTCTCTGCGTCTCTGATTTGCGTACCCGATGGTTGACCAACATGAAGTCTTACCTATCTTTCAATCTTTTGTCCCTCACACTATACTATTGAGTTAATATCGCGTCTCATCCTCGACCGCTCGTTTTTTTCGCTTGTATCTTACGCTATTACCGTACTCTTTACGCGCCCCTGCATCCTCTTGCAGCGAGTATTGGAGTAGCAGCAAACAGGCAAATCTATCGTAAATGGGTTTGCTAAAAGTTTGTACGAGATCGATCGACTCGAAAAATGCTTGTAGAGCACAGTTTCACCTTTCGCTTAACATGTAAGATATATGTATCTAGCGTACCGTGTCTCTTCACGAGTACGAGATCCGCTTGGTCTGACGCATACGTTGATTCCACGCTACATCGCGACAACATCGAAGTTGACGAGCCGTTCCCGTGATACTTTCTTAAATCCTTATGTGCACCGAGCTGAATCGCACAAAATCGTCGCTTTCGTAGGTTCAAATAGCTCGTGAATTTGCGACTGGCAGATTCTACGCAATCGCTACGAGGTCCTTTGAAACGTAATATTTCTTCGATACGAGGCTCTTTGTAACTATAGACATGTTTCTCCTTTGATGACACTGGTTGACAAATTTGAAGCCTTCTTTGTGACGAAGAACACGTAAACTGATTATATGAATGTCTGCAATTCTAAAAATGGTATCAAGTTGTAAATGCAGCGTTTATTTTTATAGTTATAATTTATGTCTTTTAAAATTTATATTAAATTCAGTTTGTTGAATTTTGATACCGTAATCTTTTTGAAACATTAAATTGCTATAAAAATTAATTAAAAATTTTCTTTTCATCTGGAAAGAGAGTTCTGTTGACTTGTGTCATCAGTATCTTACTGCTCATATCGACGTAGTCTTATCATTTTCTACAACAAATAAGTATTTATGTAAAGATTATTAAGTTTATTTTTTCGACACGATATTTTTTTACATGTACCGTATAATTTTATTTGCTTAGGGAATAACTGATATTTCTCATTCTTCTTTACCGATACGTTCTCATCGATTTTTGCTTCTAAATTTACAATTCTAATTCGATTTAGATGAAACTGCGGCTAGGACCGTATCGAGGAGAGATAGCGTCTGCGAAGAGAAAGAAAAGAAGAGCGCAGCCTCGATCGAAGGAGACTTATCTTAAGTTCACGCGAGAATCTTTTAAACTTCTTCGGGATTGTTTCCAACATTTTTATTCGCATGTTTCGCGGATTTCGGGTTTAGTTGACGCTAATGGATGATTAACGAATGAGCGATCAGAACATGAAGGAGCGACGTGAAATTGACTTTACAAGTAGTAAAGAGTTATATTTTAACGGCGGATAAGATAAGTCTCGAAAACATGAGGGGCGAAGATGAAATTCTAATGAATTGGGACACAGTTAGAATGTTAACGCTTTACAAGATTAGATTTTTTATTTCGATTGAGATTATTATCCACGTTTTTTCTATATTTTTACGAGAGGCATAGCTAAATTTAATCGATACGCGAAGTTGGGCACCGCATTCCTATCGTTCAGTGCAAATCTGATAGCGCAGCATCGAGAATCCACTGTACATAATTAGATGAGAAATTATTACCGTTCATTATGTGGCGGAAACGATCTCTTTTGTGTACATTCGTTTTGCTTAAGAGACGTCAAGTGAACGAATGCTATACTTTGATTTTAGAAAATTTTAGAGAAAGCGAAAGAGAAGTAGAGCGAGGTGGGAGCGAAAAGGGGAAGGGATTATTAAAGGAGAATTAAAAGAGATATAAAAAAGAGAGAAAAGAGAAAAAAATGAACGGGCCCTTCGTCCAAAGGGCGCAATTTCATCCACGGGCTGTGCTAGTCACAGTATAATCAACTTCGTAGAGTTACTTTTTAGAACGTAAGCTAGTCGATTACACATTGTTACAAAAAACTACCTACAGTTTCTCTCTCCGATAGGGGATTTTTTTAAAGGTTCTCTAGCGTAAAGAATATTATTAGCGGTTAAATTAAGGGCGTAGTTGATTGCGGACGCGCGCGATCGCGCGCGATTGCACGGCGCGCGAAGGGCGTGATTGTCCCGGCGTTCAAAGAATTTTGAATCGGGAGGACAAACGTCTATTGTGATAAATTAATGGTGATCCAAGAAAGTATTTCCGCGCAACGGGACAAAGGGGAGACGGAGATAGAAATCCACGTGTCTCCGACGTACGTCTCCGTGTGCGTGTACGCACGCGGGAGCTCTCGCTGAGATGTGAAAGAAAAGAAGGAAAAAGAGAAAACGGAGACAGAGAGACAGACAGACGGATAGAGAGATAACAGGCGTGCCGATAATTACGCCGTGCGGGATCTGGTCGGGGGAGCAATGTGTCGATACCGCGCGTCGTAAATGTAGAGGATTGTGCTGCGGATTTTCGAATTGCCGAATTTCTTCGAGACAGTAAATCAACCCATATCGACCCTCTCCCCTCGGGGTGTGTTTCGCAGACTCACAGCGGGTTGTGAGTTCTAACAGAGCGACGTAATTGCGGAGCGCGAGGTGGGGTATTACCACAATATATATTGTACACATGAGTCAATTCCAACGAGCATTTTCATGCCATTAAGCTTAAAGAGTTATTAGTTATTAAAAAGGCGCGAGGCGTGCGCGGGAAGCGAGAGGTGGGCGGAAGGTGGAAGGAAGGAGGGAAGAGATAACAAATTCTTACACTCTTTTAATCATTGTTAATTAATTAAAATAATCACGATCCTATCGAAATACTTAAAAAATGAGTAAAATAATAATAATTATTATATACACAAAAAAAACTATTATTATATATATTCATATTTTTGCTTATTACATATTTAAGAATCTAATTAAACGAGGGCTAGCGATTATAAACGTAGCGGGCACGAGAGGCGTTAACGATAACGACGACGATGATGATGGATGATGATGAATAAAGTCTCAAGTTAGGGATAATTCTAGTTAGTCGGGCTTGTCGTTATGCGTGGCAATCAGGTTCCGAATTTAAGAAATAATAAAGAAAGACGGCACGCGCGCGCGCGCGGTCTCGGCGGAAGGACGAAGTCCTCGGTGCAATCGCATGCGGCCGAGGACGGGGTGCACTGTCGCTTTTCACCGGGGTCTCCGCAAGACAAGTCGAATAATAATAAATATTTTTTACCCGCGGAACGGCGAACAGGGAATGGCCGACACCGCGCGAGATTTCCGAAGTTTTCGCCGTTGCTCCACATTCATTGCATAATTTAACCACGTACACCGAGGGCTAGCGCTGAGCGAAGGCTATTCATTAGGCCGAGGACTGAGAAGGGTGGACGGAGAAGGGAGGACGAGGAGGGTGGAGGCCGCTGAGAAAAAGAGAAATAATCTTAATTAAAAAGACATCGCTAGGGTAGGCGCTTCGATGAATACATAAACTTTAAAAGTCATTTATAATACAAATTATTCTCAAAATATAAAGAAGTTTAATAAGTAAAGGAGAAAAAAAATTTTTAAATTCTACGTAAGGAAGCCAAGAGTCAAAGACGACTAGATGATAGGAGCCGCATGGCCTAACTGCTGCCACTTTAATTAATTAAATAAATAATTATAACTTTATTACTCAATTAATCTCGATACAACAGATGGGAAATAATGAAAAAAAAAAGAAAGAAACCTATAACACACTCTATCCTCATGCCACTTTTCAAACTACTCTCTAGATGCAGAGACGAATCAGTAGGTATATTAATAGCGAACTATTAAAAGCAAGATTAAAACTAACGGGAATTAATTCTTCTCCTAAAAATCAGGAACAATCGAGATTCGCGCTCTATAGATTCGAGATATTTCCAATTGTCCATTTCTCCAGAATCGCACGAGACACACGCGCGTTTATGCGAGGTTCGCCCGTGCGGTTTCCGTTGTCGCGAGCCCGCCGGAATCTCGCTGCCGCCCCTACCGCGAAGCCGTGTTTCGAGAATCGCGTATCCCCCCCGGAATCACGGGGGTATACAAAAGGGGTGAGTTCCGACGTCGCGCGTGCCGGAAGTACGCTTCGGCGTGTCGGGAGGCGGGATATCGCGGTTTTGAGGACCGCGAGCAGCGCGACCGCCGAAGCGGAAGCGGTTCCGCCGCGGCCCGGGGCATCGCCGATATATCTCCCTCGCGAAAACTCTTGCGTATATTTTTTACAAAAATAGAAAAAAAGAAAAAGAAGATGACGAAGAACCGTCGGCACGGTCATCCGGTGCTTGTCGCGCGTACCCGCCCCTCACAACGGGGGGCGCGTGGCGGGGCACGGCGGGGCACGGGCTCGCGATCGCGCGAACACGCGGCGCCCGACGCGCGTCGCACGCGTCACGATGTCGAAAGGGTCGAAACGATCGGGGTCGGTGCCTATCTACAGTTTGTACAGACACCGGGGATACCAGGAAGACACACACGGAGGCACACACAGAACGACACAGAATTATATTACGTGACACAGAATAGGGCTGTTCGTTTTATGTCCATTTCTACCAATGTAGATTAATTTTAATCTCGGTTTAACTTAATCTTTATCTTTTTCTGGGTCTAATGTTCATTTCTACCAATGTAGATTAACTTTAATCTTGGAGTTTAATTTACTCTTTACCTTTTTCTAATTCTTAGAACTAGAAAAAGATAAAGAGTAAGTTGAACCGAGAGTCAAAGTTAATCTACATTGGTAGAAATGAACATTAGAATTAGAAAAAGATAAAGAGTAAGTTAAACAGAGATTAATATTAATCTGCATTGGTACACTGAAAAATAAATGCTGTTGCTTCAATTAAACGTCTACGTCACGGGCTGCCACAAACATAAATAGTTCATTCAATTGTATTATGATTGGACCAAATAT
>NJRP01000118.1:381762-397816 GCA_003063835.1 Aphaenogaster floridana | reverse complement strand
TATTCTAACTGCCTGTAAGACGTCTATATTACGTCTTACAGACGTTATAATAATAATTTTCTTGAAAACAAAACGGTAAATTGACTTCAAATTTCATATGTAGGAACGAAATACATTATTAAACATCTTAGCAAAATATTATGGCAATACTGTTATTTTCAAACATCTGACATACTACCTTAATGAGACAGAACATCGAAATTTCCTGAGCCTATCTCTTTCATCTGTCTCCAATTTTATCTTATATTTTGTGTAATGAAACATGAAACTATCCACGTCGCGAATATTCGTGCGAGAAAAATAGAAATTTGACGTTCAACGTTCTCTCGAATGATCAGCTGATTAATCACCGAGTTGATTAGCTTTGCGATGGGGCACGCACCTGCACGCGATGATTCTCCTTGTCGCATACGTAGATGAATCCGAGGGCATCGGTGGTGATGCCCCAGGGATAATTGAATCGGCCGTCGGCGGTGCCCTGGGAGCCGAAGGCCCGCAGGAAGCGACCGGACGGATCGAGCACCTGGATCCTGTGGTTGTAGCGGTCCGCGATGATGTACTGCCCGATCCGGTTTACGGCCACCCCGGCGAGACAATCGAACTCGCCTTCGCCGCTGCCGTACGTTCCGAACTCCTTCATGAAGTTCCCATTACCGTCGAATACCTGCGGACCGGACGGTGCACGGTCGTTTACATCGAGGTCCGATATTAAAATCGGCTCGCGGTCGACCGCAATAACCAGACGGAGGAATTTTCCCCTATGCCTTATTTACGATCGTCGATACTACGTGGGCGACCGTAAAATCCCAAAGGCTTCGTACTTCAGCTTTACGCGCTTATACCGGGTTAACTATTATTGCTTTAAGCGACGCGATTGATTTATCGAGGCGCACATATTGTCAATATTGAATTCGACAAGTTGCCACGCGGCAGAACGGTCCACCTTCCAAAATTACTATATATTTTTTTACAACTAATTTAATCTTTTATCAATTTTTGTAACTAATAGTTTTCTCGTTGGAAGAGATTGCTACGCCGTTTGGCCTGTCCAATAATTTCATTTGATGTTGGATTCAAATACGATCAAAATTGGGGGCTAATTGGAAGTGCGGCTTACTTGAACACGATGGTTGGAGCTGTCGGCCACGACGATGGAGTTGTCCGGGCCGACCGCAAGGCCTCTCGGCCAGGTAAAGCATCCGGCTTCGCTCCCCCGCATCCCGAACTTAAACAGCTGCCGCCGCTTCAGCAAGTAATGACTCCTCCGACCATTGCTAGAATCAATTAACGAGGCGGTCAATAAAGCTCATTACGCGGAGGGATTTCCAATCTTCCCGTGATTATGGACCTCTCCAAGGGATCGTCCGTCCGGTCGCATAGTTAATCACGCGGTTGCGCGCAAACGTTCACGTGATGAATGCAGTTATTCTTCATCTGATACAACTCCCGAAACCCTATTGTGTTAAGAAAAGTTTGCGGAGCGAGCACAGTCGGAGAGGAAGAGCGAGGGAGGCAGGAAGATAGGGAGCGAAAGAAGCAAACTCGGATATAGTGGAGCTCTGTATCTTCATTGTGCGCCTCTGTTCTTAGAGGAATGTTTTTCGTAAATCCACTTTTCAAGAGAGACGCGATGTTTCACTCCGGCGGAAACAGCGGTAGATCTTCGAGAATTATGGCCGCGCGCGAAAGTCCCGGAGAGAGCAACGCAACGGATAACGAGGATAAAGTGTTTTGATTGCAATGGCTGGCCTCTCGCCGTGTCCGGACGGACCTACCTCCGGTACGGGGCGCGCTTGTCCGTGGCATATTTAGAAAGTCTCATGCGTTTTTCTTTCCAACCAGGTAGTACATCCCGGTTCCTTCTATAAACTACGAAACTCGCTTCCCTCTCCCGGCGCAGGCTTCACCGATATCGAACAGGAAAACCGGAGCTCGCGAAAACTTTGCGGCTCGCATTCAGCAGTTTCCTAAATTGGATCTCGCGAAAATACGGCGCTCCCATTCGTAAACTTCGAGGAAAAAAAAATTTGTAATGTCGTAAAGAAGAAAGTTGAGACGCCAAAATTGTTCAATTGTCTTGTCCGCGCTGGTTTGTATACGTTGTCCTTTTTGTGACGCAACTGCGATTATATAAGCGGCTGCTTGGGATGCGCTTTTATGTCACCCCTGTGCGCTCTTACGTAACATAATGTGATTAGGACCCACCTAGTGGAGGAACCTGCTGCCGCGGGTATAACGGGAGCTGCTGTAGGGGACGTGGGGGAGCCTGACGGGTTTTTTTGGTCGTCGTCAGAAGATTCAAAGGACGTTTGCCCGGTGTGCCTCAGAGGCAAGCCCAACGACAGCCTTCGCGAAGCCGCGCTGGTGCTGAAATCATTTTGACATTTATGAAATTATAACTGGTAATCAATTGCACGGATATAATCCGATCGCTGTTTCGTTTCTTTTACAACAGCGTTCCGTATCACGCTTCGTTAAGCTCGCGTATTGATGCGATCTGCAATAAATATGATGATGTGCCTAATAACTATATCGATTCCAATGCGCGCGTAATATTCTGAACCATCGTGCATACAATGCGATTAAAGCTTTATTGATACTGCACGTGATTGTATGTTACTATTTGCAACATGACTCGTAATTTATATTCATTATGTGGAAAATAGATAATTAATTAGTATATCCGCGCGTGGGAGGTTTCGTCATTCAAATATTTACAATAAATATAAACGCGAAGCTCAAATTTCGAAGATTAGTATCGCTCTCTGGTTTCCCACGCCGCGTTTCGCACATTTGTTCGTTGAATACGTATTACACTCATGCCTGCCCACCTGGACGAGGGTATCGTGGTGGACGAGGAGGGCGGTTCCTTGTCCTTGGTGGTGCGGTTGCCGTATTTGTTCTTGAGGTACCTGGCCCAGGAGCTCAAGGCCGCGCCGTCCTTCTCCGTGCCCGGTCGATCGCGCTCCGGGCTCGGCTCCCTCGACTTCAGGGCGTGGGTGCTGCGGCTCCGTGCCAGCTCGGAGCCGGCGCCGTATTTCGCCGCCAGGTAGGCGTTCGGCGACTGGGTCGTCGGCGACGGCGGTTCCTCGTCCAGGTCAAGGTCGTCGCCGCCGAAGTTGTGCGAGCTCCTGGAACGGGCCAGGCGCTGCCGGCGCTCCTTCAGGGCCGCGTAGCGGGATCTCGTCGACAAGGGCGAGTCGATCTCCGCGTCCACGTCCCTCTCGCGTTCTCTCTCACGTTCTCTCTCGCGTTCTCTCTCGCGTTCTCGCTCGCGTTCTCTCTCGCGTTCGCGTTCGCGATCGCGTTCGCGATCGCGTTCACGTTCCCGTTCGCGAGACGCCATCATCGCCGCTTGGCTCCTGCTCTTGTTCAGGAATCTGAAACATCAGGCAGACAGCACGCTCAGTTCATCTACGCGTTGAGAGTTTATTCTCTTTGTGTTAATATCGCGAGATGGTACTACACCTTACTCTTGCAAAAATAACTTTATAATATAGAAGCAATTAAGATCTCCCTATGAGAAAATAATTTATCTGTTACAGTCAACGCTTATAGGATGTTAAAATAGAAAATTATTAATTTCATTTTTTGTGGACATTCTAAAGGTTGCTGTTTAGAAATCTGTAGAAGAATTCTATAAAAGATTCTCTGTGGCGCAGTTATTTATACAAGAGCAAACTTCCATTCGACACGTATGCATTTAATCCAACAATGACATTTATAACAAGTAATTACTGTAAAATACAATGGGATAATTAAGCAGCGATAAAAGAGAAATATATATAATCTCGTCTTATCTTCTTGCATTGTGTTTATGCTAAATAATACATAGAAGCATAACGGATTCGTTGTTAATAGTAAAAACGTTAAAACAATAAATTCGGTTTTTTATTAACGTCCCCTAAAATATACTTGTTAATGCGCCTTTGTGCGGATGTTCGGACTCCCTGAACATCCCTCGAATCTTCGAAATATCAACCGGTAATCCAAATAAATACAGCCGTTCCAGTTTCTTCATATTTTCTGGTGATCAATCTTTCCGGGAGGATTTTCGAACTACTCTCGAATGCGCGGCTTTTCTCGCTCGATCTGGACCGCGATTGTTCAAGTAAATCCGAATTCGAGTAAATTTCAGGTAATCGCACACCTCAGCATTGGAGGGTACGCGAGAGTACCTCGACCCCGACACGCGTGCGGGAAAGACGATACCCATCGCGAGCGAATGGTATCTCTGTGCGGTCGTATTTTCAAGTGAGACCTCGCATCGGGCTATTTCGGTGCATGCGTGTCCGCGTGGCGCGGACCGCGGCGTGCAAACACGTATGGACGCAATATCATATAACGAAAACGCTTATCGGCGGACGCGGGCGGACAATATGTCTATATCGCGCTCTATTTTAAAAGCCTAAGTCACTTTCGAAGTAAAATGGCCGAGAAAAATGCCTCGCTTGCGCGCATCACACGATATTTCTGTGGTGTGTGGACAAACAAATATAAGTTAGAATTTTACAAAAATGAGTAAAATAATAACTACAGATATTTTTATGAACTTTATTTAATGGTTCAAATAGTATAATTCATTTCTGTTAAATTACCATTAAATTACCATTATATTAAAATTATCTTATGCAGTTTAACCACAAAATGACCATGTTTTTAGTGGGCTCATTATAATTTGACCTATACTGTGTAACACAGTAAGTAAATATCTCCAGGGCGTAGCCAGGGGGAGGATTAGGGAGATAAATCCCCCCCCCCGAAATTTTGAAACCAAATATGAAAACATGAAAATGAAAGGTTGAAAGCCGAGAGAGAAATGAAATAGTTATTATTAAATTAATGGTTATTATTAAAATTATTATTATTATTAATGAAAATAACAATATAAAGACTCTCAATATTGAAAAATATAAAGAACAATAAGGCAATGAGAGTACAGCGCGGTAATTAGTGCGCAATTACAATTCAATGGTATATTTTAAAATTTTTAAAGACCAATAAAACATATTCTTAAAACGATGGTATATTTGTCTAGTCTTAAAACAATTCACATAATCTTAAAGACGTACGTTTCGGCTGCGTTTTGAGCCATCTTCAGCGTATATCGATGAAACAATATGTGTTGGTGCAAAACGCAGCCGAAACGTACGTCTTTAAGATTATGTAAATTGTTTTAAGACTAGACAAATATACCATCGTTTTAAGAATATGTTTTTTATTGGTCTTTAAGAATTTTAAAATATACCATTGAATTGTAATTGCGCACTAATTACCGCGCTGTACTCTCATTGCCTTATTGTTCTTTATATTTTATTATTAATGGTTATTATTAAAAAAAATTAAAAATTCTTAAAACATACCTTAGGAATACAATGAGTGAAGTAAGGCTGAACGATTTGACACAAATGTACATTCACAAAAATTTGACTTCTTCGATTAACATAGAGGAGGTACTCTCGATAGATTATCTAAAAAATCTAGACGCATGCTTCTAGTTTAATATTGTTATCTTATTTAATTAAAAAAGTTATGAGTTGTTCTGTGATTTTATTTTTTTTTAAATCCCCCCCCCCCGAAATAAAATCCTGGCTACACTCCTGAATATCTCTGTTAGTTTTACACCCGATTGTTAGGGTAATTGCCGTTAAAATTAAAAAATGTCAATGCTAAAACTTAAAACGTGAATTACTGTATTTCGACTTATACTTGTTTGTCCACACACCATAGATTTATTCGAGCGTTTAACTGCACTTATTAACGGTAATTTTATCGTATGTTCATGAAGATAAATGGATGGATATATATCTATTGAAATGAAAAATCCCCGAAATTGGGAGAAATAATTCCTTGAAAATTGGTCATTGTTATAATTTTGCAAAATTAGTACTGTACTGATTAAACCGCAGTGTATGCCGTATATAAATAACAAATGACGTGTTTACCAATTACACAAGCGTACTACATTAAACTTATTTTGTGCAGTGTGCCCGCAAGAAACGCTATTTATGCGAAACTGAGGCGTGCGCGTTGCACGCGAATATTAAAAGACACAATAACAGGCGTGTCGTAAATTGCGTACGCTAATGAGTACGGGGGGTAACGCAGTAATGAAGTTAAGGAGCTAACTGCTTTTCATGTACATGTTGGTAGACTTTGTGTCGGTACCACCACCTCGTTTATGGGATTAAGCTTATGAGGACGAGATTTGCATTTGATTTGTCCGCGAATTTATCCGTTGTCCGCGATATACGAAATTCTTGCAGTCTCGAGTCGTTGTGCAGGAAGTTATATGCGGGCGCATGAGATTTTAATGTCATGTCAGTCTTTAAGCTGACTTGGATACTTCGCGATTTTACATAGTGCATACAAACGACAAATAATGAGGGCACGCAGGTAATGCCTTGCGAAACACCAGTTGAAAGCCTTCCCTCTTATCGCTTAAACAGGCATGGTCAACCTACGGCCCGCGGGCCGGATCCGGCCCGCGGAGCAGTTTCATCCGGCCCGCGCGACAATATTTGGAAAAATAAAAAATTAAAGAAGAAAACTATAAAACTATTTTTATTAAAGTTTAAATTTAACATTAAAAACAGTTTAATATTTCTGAGTACGGCTTCTTCTGAGTACGGTCCGCGGAAAGTTTGAAAATTTAGAATGTGGCCCACAAATCGAAAAAGGTTGGCCATGCCTGGCTTAAAGCATTATTACAGATATGGGAAATCATTATTATTACATAAAATCATTTCGAGTGTATTAATTCAACGGGATAACAATGAGATAAGCTGCGAGATCAGTGTAATTAATTTCTATGCTAATTGCGTCTGAAGTGTGGTCTGTACACCTGCCGGAAGCGTTCATCGTCAGTGAGCAATTTACAGTAGATGATGTCGTTACACTTGTCGGATCGTGGCACTGCAGGTTTTACGCTTTCGGCTTGAATTTGAAACAAAAAGATCTATGCTTACGAAGCAGCCATTGATTTGATTTGATTCCAGCTCCATGGATGAGTGCAACTATCGGGGACCACCGATGCGCCGCACTTTTTATCACAGATTCGTGAGACATCCTGTATACATGACTACGGTGAATATGCAGATAAGTGTTTTACTATGATTCGGTATGCACGTACGTCATGCACATCATTCTCGTAAGCATGTTTATTATCGAGAAGCAAAAGTTAGAGCTGTTACTCTTTCATAACAAGATGATTCAAAATTTTTGAAATATCAATTAAGCTGATTAGTATTCAAAAATTTGAGATAAGCAATGTTTTGCTTCAGATTTCATTATGTTAAAGCTCAATTTTAAATCTGATCGAAAAGTATTCCGATATTTTGTAAACGATATTGTAATCGTGTACAGACAATAACAGCTCATGTAAATGATTACTGCTGATTAACCACAAATAACTGGGGAAATGTAAATCTCATTGTATTAAACTGTAATTAACATCCCGGGGCGAAGTTAGTGTTGCGTAGGGTGAACTGCGCGATGCGGATGAAATTTTCGGATTGCGTCAAACAATGTTTGTGTAGGTTTGCTCGAATTTGAGAAAGTTCATGAATGTCCGCAAACTTCGGTATAAACATAGTTTATCGCGCGCCCGGTTTGTATGACTTTGCACTGAACCCCCCCCAACTAAGTTCGTATTTCGCCCGTATTAGGTCGGGTCCCAGTGCATCGGTAGAACCGACGTGTCACGAAGTAAGAAGTTTCCAGTTTACGAAACTGGTAGATCAGATTGCGGCAGTGGATCGATGGTTCTACATTTCTCCCAAACGGCTGTGCAGGAGCTGCGAAGTTTCGACAGTGTCGATTCGTTATAACGGCGAGCAGGGTGTGCAACGTGCTAAGAATACTGCCTAACATTATGCAGTAATCTATTTTCGACGGCGCGAGTGTATTTTTGTAGTAAGGGTTATATTGGGGAAGTTGGACTATATTTTTATCATAATTTAAGAAAAAAAAACAATGCAATCTTCATTTGGGGAAAAGTAATAATATAAAAAGTAAATAGTAATATAATAAATATATAAGATTAATATATCATAGATCATCACAAATATAAAGTTTTAAGTATTACTATTTGGGTCGTTGCTGTTATAACTAATATAGCTAATTTATATCGAATATAAATTAATTATAAATTCAAATGACATTTTAATTAGTTATTAATTATTATGGAAATTATAGATCATACAACTGTTTGATATTTTAATTTTCACAACAAATTACTATCTGCGAAAATAATGGAGTGCGCGACTGAACTGCATAATAGAAAACGGCAACGAGTTAGTCACAAGTTGTATTATAAAGTACAGATTTTCCTACAAAGTTTCCTTAACTCGTTGCAAATTTTCCGTAGAATAATTTGTGTACTTGAATTCTACTATCTGAAAGCATAAATTCGTTTCCCTCGTGTGACACCTACGGTCGTCGGTCCAATGTTCTATCAGTTGAACATATTCTCCTCGAGATAATGTTTCAGCGGAAATGAGCATGCATGCATCTTGAAGTGTGTGCAAAGAAAATTAATATTATACGTTTGAAATATTGTGAAAATTTCTGTCTGAAACGCTATTCGATATGAAGAAGCGGGAAAGACCTATTTGTAGATAATCATGTCGTGCATTAGCAATTATTAATTTCGTGAATCATTCAGAATGAATCTCAAAAAGTGATTTTTATGCAACGTAATGATTCCATTTCTATCCGTTATCTTGCAACGGGGAAAATTTTTAAAGATGCTAAAAAGATGGGATTACATATCACAATAATGAGATTCATATAAATCCGTATATGATCAAAAAATCTCTCACGATATCTAAGAGTTCAGATGTGCGATTTACAAAATTGTGCATCGCGATTGCGATCTTCCTTAAGAATCGCAGTGAATATGATATACATAGCATCACAATTTTTACCATATAACTTTGAATTGTGCGTGATTTTGCATCGTAAACATATCATATTGCAAACACCATTTTGAATTACATGTAGTTTTAAATTTTACGATTTCAAATAATGAAAATGTATAATAAAATTTTCAAAAGCTTTAAAAGGAAATAAACTTCATATATACAGCCACATAAAAATTACTCGTAAAATTTTTATTCCTTTTAATGTTAAAAGATTAATATATAGAATTAATTGGGAATATAATTAAAATTTATTCGGCATAGGAACGAAAGACGAATTGCCAGAAATATTAGTTCAGCTGCGTAATGCCCCGCGTACGTTCTTCTATAATCACTTTTCCGCCCTTGCTAAAAACTCGTTTGGACGCTAATAATCGGAATCAAATGTGTACATTCATAACATTTATCATGTGAGGTAAAGAGAATTTTTGTTTTACCATTTTCCTATATCAATATTTAATTAATACATTCATTACAAGTGTGATTTCGAGCTGCATTTGCGATTTCCAATCGCATGCGATTTCGCGATTAAAAATTTAATTGCATATCGCATTGCGATTCAAGAAAAAAAATCGTGATGCTATCGATATCGCAAAATTGCACATCTCTATCTAAGAGATAAGATTGTGAGATTTAAATATGCACATGGAGATCATATTTGAGAAACATTCTGATAATGAATAATCTCGCGCTCGAAACAAACGACGAATCTGGACTGCCGCCTCCGCATCTGTCGACCATCGACGTCCACCGATCAATATAGTGGTACGATCCTAATGTACATACAATCTGTTAGTGTAATAAATAAATATGCATTCTTCTCGTACTTATCGTATCCCGCTCTCTGGTATTTCAATGATGACACATATGGATAGGGACAGTGAACAATATCAGGGACGAGAGAACGCAAGGGACACAGTGAACAATATCAAGGACGACAGAACTGAAAGGTGACAGAGAGGAAAGGGAAAACGACTAGGAAGAAAGAAGAAAGGAAGAACGGAAGGAAAGAGGCGTTACGAACAAGATTTGCAGGCGGGATCTGACACTTTGTGCTTGTTATCACGCGCCGATACTGAGGACGGTTGAGAGGGAAATAAATAATACGAGTTATCACAAAGAAATGCAGTTTATTTACCACACCGACAAACTGTGACGCAAGCCTATACGCTATAAGGAGAGAGTACAAAAACTTATGATAGATACGCGACGCGCGTGCGGTGGCGGCCGACCCGCGGGGATTGTCCGCCGCCGACGTCCGGCGCCTCTACCTGCTTTTTTCACGGGTACGGCTCTTAAGAAGCTCAGAGCACGAAAGCGGCAAATTAAAAACTGCCTCGCTATCGGACGCGACAATAACGCGGGCGCGCATTATGCGGCCGCGAAGCTATACCGTACCCGAGCGACGCGGGGTCACGCTTCGCGGATGGACAAATGTAGGAACAATGGCGCTCGGCCGTAATTACGACTATCACAATGTATAGAAAATGCAGGTTTACCGTATGTATAGCGTGGATAGATAGCTACGTTCATGAACGTTCTCCGACGGTGCCTTATTACCCGACGGCGTCGATCAGAAGAGATACGCGAGTTTCGAGCAGCAGTCTTTTAATGAGTCGATATATATATATATATTTTTCTACATTCTCGTTACTATACTTCCCTCAAATTTCCTATCGTAATATTATTAATCGGTTTCGATTAATAACATTATGATTAATACATTATGCTCTCTGATTCCGAGATGCTTAGCTTCGAAAATTAATTGAAATTTGATTGTGGAATTAGTTGGATATTAATCGGAATTCGGGTGTGTGATGATATTAATACTCGCATAATTTTATTAATTAGTAGAGCTTTTAAACTATTTTCTTCTCTTTCAGCCAAGCAGTAAAAAAAGTCAAACAATTTAAAAGGCTGCAATTTTTCTACGAATTATACACATCTTGCAGCCTACAATTAGGTTTACAAATTATACGTCATACGAAACTCAAAAATCTAATCATAATCTAAGTCTAATGTAAAGTTAATATTATTTTTGTGGAGCACAAACGAGAGATCTCCTTGGAAAGCTGCTGTGTCGTCACTCGCGTAAGATAGTCCCGTCAGTTTCTGCGTAAACTCGTGCAGGGTCCACGGTCTTTCATCCTCAACGCCGAAACCGAGACGACAGAGAGATAATGTGGAAGGAACCGGAGGAGACTCGTATTTGCGTAACGTCAGGGAGAGAGCGAGAGCTCGACGGATTAGGGGAACAGATTCGTTAGAACGCTGTAACACAGTACGGACACACAGAAGACGGTGGTTACCATTTGCATCGGTACACTCATACTGGCACCGGGCGTTTCCTCGTGCTCGCCGGGCCCTGACTGCTCGGTGCCCTTCGACCGGGTAGTAGCGTTCGCGACTAACGCGCCGTTCTCAATGTTAGTTTTTGAGTTTACGAGGTCGGTCGTTTGGGAACGAATCGTGCTCGTGTTCTCCTGCGCGCTGCTACCCTCTACGCGCTCATTGTCGACGTCATCGTCGTCGTCGTCGTCGTCGTCGTCGTCAAGTATCACCCACCCGTTCTCATCGATGTCGCCCGTGCTATCTTCAATCCCGTCGATTCCCATCGCTTCGTTCGCGGACCCGATTTTAGCGACGTCTTGACCGGAAAGGGCTTCGATCGGCGAGGTCGCCCGGTCGGATTCATTTTCGGACTCGTCGGAGACCAGCCATCCGTTGTTACCCAGACTGCTCTGTCTGTACACGCGACTTCTCGGCGGAATCTCGGACTGTTCGCTCGAGGGAATCATCTCGGCGTCATCGACAGTGCTCGACCGCGCAGAGGAATCTTCGAGGTCACTTGATATCTCGTCGCGTCTCTCTTCGGCGATTTTTGGAATAATTTCTTCGGTACGTGTCCCTGCCGCGTCGTTGACGTCGCGGATAGAGTCTGCAGTCTCTTCGGATGGGCGATCGACCGTGGATTCAAAACCCAACGGGATCGCGGATACGGTCTGTAGATCCTGCTCTAGATCCTGCTCCGTGACTACCCAGCCATTGTCGTCGAACATCTCCTCGATGCTCCTCTCGTCGATTATCGAAGCGCTTCGGCGCTTCAAATCCCTCTCGTAACGATCGTCGGATATCACGCTGCTTTCGCCTCGGGTATTCGAGCTAACACTCAGCACCGTGGGCTCCTCGTCACTTTCGGAGTTCGAGGAATCTTTATTCTCCTCGCCAGCCACGCTCGTCGCCCTATCCTTATCGCCGTAATTTTCATCGTCCTTCTTCTCCTCCTCCTCTTTCCCTTTCTTCACGTTGCAGTTTTCATCTCGAGACTCGTCGTCTTCCGCCTCCTCCTCATCTTCCTCCTCCTCGGAGCTACTCTCGGAATCACTATCCGATTCGCTGTCGGACATCGTTTGTCCACTGACGGAGCTCGAACATTCGGAAACACTGTGAGATTCTTTAGACCTCGAGCGATCTCTGCGCTCGTCGGTCATCTCGACGGTTCGACTCGTGAGATCCGACACAGGTTTCTCGATGACAGACGCGTCGACGTCTTCCACGACAATTCGGAAGGAACTAGGAGCATCTTCGAAATCACGCTTTTCAGGCGTCACTTCTTCTGTGTCGTTTCTTCTCGCGTCGGAATCATCTTCAGTCGCGAGAGTAGATTCGTCCCGGCTGCTACCAGTGAGATCGGCGGCTACCAATGAAATCTCCTCATCGTTCCCGGAACGACCTTGCACTAACGCGTCCTCGTCTCCGGATGTCACACTCGCAACTCGACTATCGCCGCGGCTATCCCCGAGGAGATTTTCGGGTTCGCTAATCGCGAGGTGGGAAGAGGTGGATGAGGTGATCGATTTGTCCGTAATAACGTCCGTTTGTGCCGAGCTAGTGTTCGTCGCCTGCGGTTTAAGCGCGTCCCCGTCGGCGTCGACGTCATAAGCGGAATCCGCGATCGTAGCCGTAGCCGCGATTACTTTACCGTCGTCGACGCGACCGGCCGAGCACCTTTCGTCGGTACCGTCCGCGCTAAACGCCCTAAAACGATTACGGTCGAGGGGGTTACTGGAATTAGAAGTGGCCTCATCATGAGCAGTCGTTTGACCGTGAGCTACGTGCGCTACGAACCTGCTGGTGTAGCCGCCCGGCGTCGACGTCGTCGTCGTCATCGCGGCGCCGCCGCCGCCGCCGCCGCTCGGCGTCGTCATCGTCGTCGTCATCGTCGTCACGGATTGCGCGGGGCTGCCCCTCGGCGACGAATACCTGAGACACGAGTGATCGGTCGGAACTTTCTCTCCTTACTCTGGGCTTCTGGCTACTATTACTACTACTGCTAGGGGATGATGCCAGCTTTTGATTGCGTTCTCGATAACGCAACTCATCGGACGACGTAGCACGTCGGCTCCGATAATCTTTCTCTCTTTAAGATTGAGGTCACGTTTATTTCCTAACTGCCACTGGCTGTTAGCTAAGCTTATCGCGCGTCTTCCATTAGGATTGAGACGCGAGATTGCACGATTAATGAGCTTTGGTGATCTTACGCTACGTATATTTATCTTACTCTATACATCTCAAACTGACTCAGCGTCAAACTGACTAGTTAACTAATTTGATTTTCACTTACATCAGAAATATTCTGTGTAAACAACGACTACGCGATGTCACTTATTCAAAATGCAACAGTTCATCGTCTTAGACGTAGTTAGACTTTAACAGAAATCTTCCTATTCCTAGCTAAAATGTCGTTTAATGCTTCGCTCAAACGACATTTTACAATCAAGCAATCAATTAAATCATTAATAAAAATAAAGGTTGATTGGCTTTTTAGATGGAAACTGATTGCACCGTTCAATCGCGCGCATTTCAAGTGCAAATGCGTGCTCGCGGCCGAATTTACGCGCCCTAATGTATTACAATTCATCGCCAGACTGAGCGGCTAATCAGTTTCCGCAGCGCTACGTGGAAAGTTTCTGATAGCAGCGGGCGCGCGATGGGGAATGGGCCACGTGATTCTTTTACAAAAACCGGAGGGAGTCGCCGGGCAGGGGGAGCACTTACGGCTTCGCCTGGTCTCTCCCTGTTCTCCCAGCCGTCTCCCGTTTCCTTAGGCCACTGTTTCGAGCGATGGGATTGCAAATGTCAGGGGTGAGAGGGAGGTGGGGTAAGCTTACTTCGAAATTCAGCGCGAGTGAGCGCATTGGTATGCTCTCGAATGCGATGGGAGAGAACGTCGGGATGCGTGTACGCGATGCTGCCGCTCTTGTAACGAGCGCAAATAAACACGGTAACACACGAATGAAAGCTCAGCGATAGCTCCTGCGAGCGGCGAACGTGCAGGTCGAATTTTTGATCAACAACTGAGAGAAGGGGAGAGAGAGAGAAAGAGAGAGACTCCCATAAGATATAGATAATATAATTGAGAATTATATATCAAAGAAGAAGAATAGAGAAAGAGAGAATTGCAGTTAGTTCTCTCAATTTCAGAAAAGACAAAATTTTAAATTTTAACTAAGTAAATATTTAATTTCGCATTTCAGCTTTTGCCATTATAACAAATATAACTTCTGTAGAAGATTCTCATTAATTTTCTTATATTTCGCAAATATTCCATCTTTTTATTATTTCAACTATCCATGCTTTTTACAATCGTTGTCGTGCACAGGTTCTATTTATATTTGATAACAACACGAATCAGTGAAGATTCGAAAAGGCATTAATCGTCAACTGCTATAATTAAATTTCTATATAACGTGATTAAATAATATTATCCTTTACACACATTAAAATAATGATACTAACTTTATTTCAAGAATATTAGGAGTATTAGCTTTATTTTTCATTTATGATTAATAAATAAAATAGCCATATGATAAATTTCCATACTTCCAAGATATATCTTCTTTAAGATCAAAGTTGATATTTTTATCATCATATTAGTCGAGGATTAAGCCTTTCGCTTATCCTACAGATTAATACAAGTGAGAGATACTTGCCTGGTGGAAGGCGAATCTTCCTTGCTTCCTCTTCTAGCTTCGGCGCTGCGAGCGAGCAAAGGCCCGATGTCGGTGCGCGCCATGGCGGATTCGCTTCTCTTATGATCCTGAGTAGCGGCGGAAACCGCGGTTGGAGCAGTCTTGGACGGATGACCGTCCGTTTCCGACTCTTCCTCAGTGTCCGATTCTGTTTCCTCGGAAGAGCTGCTCGTCTCCTCGTCCTCGTCCTCCTCCTCTTCCTTCTTCTTCGCCGCTGGCTCCTCCCGCGGCGTCTGAACCGGCGGTGGTGGAGCCGCACGGTTACCTAAAACCCACAAAATTTCATGCCGACATGATTTTCATTTTTAATTGTAAAACCTTTAGAACTAAGAATTAGGGCCATGGCACACAAAGAAAACGTACGCAGTAAGACTTAAACTTAAGCGAATCGACCAATCACACACTGAGAGAAAACGAAATAGTTCTGGCAACTATAATTTGGCAACTCTGAAATTTAAGTAGTTGGAAGTAGTTTTACGAAGTAATAGGAACTCTAAAGTAGTACTGAACACTATAAAAATATAGTCACGCTAACTACATTTGTAAACTATTAATTGATAGCGACTCAACTATAATTACACATTATATAAACTTCATACAAGTAAGATATTATGACAACAATATTTTTCCAGTTTAGACAAATATTTAGACAAATATGTAGTTTATCCAACGATTTACTATAAATGGTTAATATTAGTATGTTTTCATAGTTTATATAACTTATTTGTTGTTGTTACTGCAACTTTATAGCACATAGTTGAGGCGCTATTTGTCCACAAATTTCTAGTTGCTGAGTGCAATCGAGACTTAAGAACGCCATCTTAAAACTCAAAACTTATGATTAGTCGATTCGTTTAAGTTTAAGTCTTACTGCGTATGTTTTTTTGTGTGCCATGACCCTTAATCCCTATATAAAGTGGTTAAAAAATTTAATTCATAATTACGCATAATTTTTTCCCTGCGCTTTGTAATTAACGATGGATGATATAAAAAATGACATTCAAACACACACTGAGAGAAAAATTTATGATATTTGTGACTATAATGAAAAGTTAAATAATTATGGTTAGGTGCACCATTTTTATAGTTATTACTGCTATA
>NJRP01000118.1:306724-361690 GCA_003063835.1 Aphaenogaster floridana | reverse complement strand
CTTATTTTTCTTTGATTACACTGATTACGCTTTTGTTTAATGTAAATGATTTCAAAATATATTGCAAGATTACACGTGATTACGAATTGATTTCACTGTTGATTACACATGATTACAAATCAGGTGTACACCTGATTTCATTAGTGAATGGCCCCTCGATTTTTATAATCTACTTAGATTGGTACTGGTCCAAAAGTCAAAGTTTATATAAGTAGCTTTTCTGAAAAAAGTTATATTTCGTGCCGAACCGCTTTTCCTCCCAAACCAGTATTCCGTATTCCCCAAACTCTACGAAGTACACACATGTATGGTATTACTTGCGGGAAAAAAATGTATGTCGTTTTATAAGCCGATATTACCGCCGCGATATCAAGAAATGTAGTAGCGTTTTGCGGCGAGTGTACAAAATACAATAAGAAATAAATAAACTGTGTCCCAGTATTTTTCTGTAAATCAATATTTAAAAAAAAAATAGAGCACAGAAACGACGTGATGAGGCTTGATTCGTATTTGCTGCAAACAAACGGCTCGCGATGTTTAGAACAGCGGTGTAAAAGCCATTGTATTTTCGCATCGTTCGCAGTACCGGGAGAATGATACTCGGATAGTCGGGCACTCGAGAAGAGAGACGTAAGAAGTAGCGATAGTTACTCGTATTCAGGAACGTATCGATTTCTGGCCAGTCGTTCCTCCTCTTGCTGCCTGTATTGCGAGGCGAGACGGTGATCGCTCTTGCTCCTCATAAGACCGGGCGAACCGACCGGTGGGGCTAAACTGCTGGAGCTCCCCAGCAATCCGCCGCTTCCGCTTTCCGGTTTAATGTTCAATTCGCCGTAACCCGCCACGTGAAGGACAAGTTGATTCGGATCGTGCGCCATCACAAAGCGGACTCGTCGGTTGTAATCCCCCGCCTCGTATTCGAAGTTCCTACGGAGAACAATCGTCCATCTTCATTCGCCGAGAGATATGACAGATCGTTAACTGTACGAATTAAGTCTTACAAAATCGATAATAATTACATTGCGGATTGTGAAGTCGGAAAAAATTATGACAGAAATACCAGTCTTCTTATCATTTCGTAATGTTATGTTATTAGTAAAAACCAGGGTTGGGTAGTAACTAGCTAAAAAGTTAAAATTTAAATAATAAAGTTAAAAAGTTAATAACTTTTAACTTAACTTAGTTAATTTTAAACTTCAACTAGTTATTTTTAAAAGATATTAACTTTTTTTTTGTTAAGTTAAAAATTTATCTATATGAAAGAAAAAAATTATAAAAGAAAAATACGTTCCCACATAAAAACAATGTTTCTTTGTTATTTTACACATATAAAAACTTAATTTACAAATAGAATATTAAATTTATTTGATAATCCATATAATTGTTTGGAATGATCTAACTTTAAAAAATTACGACATTCTAATTTAATATAAATAATGTTTTTCAAAATTAACTTTTAATTTAACTTAAATTAATTTAATCTTAACGTAACTTTTAACTTAGTTGTTTGTGTATGTAACTTTTAACGTAACAAATTAATTTTATAAACTATTTAAGCTAATTTCAACTTAATTTAGTTTAAACAAATATTAACTTAGGTACCAACTGTGGTAAAAACATTTCTTTTTATACCGAGCGTGATTAACGCGCGATTAATTTCAACTCCGTGTATTGTTAGTTTTATGTGTATCGTTTGATATAAATAGAAATGATTTTTAAAAAATTAGAATTACGTATCTAACGGCTTTGTCTGCACAATATCGGCCGCATCTACTTGACTGAATTACAATTTCGATACGATGCATCGCGATGCGGCGATACTATTTAAATAATTCACCGGAAAGAATGGTACAACCTTACGTCTCGATGTAGTGTATGCGAGATTTTAACAGATGCATTACACGTGCTTTTAAAATTCATCGTTAATTCAGCGACGTTAATTACTAACGAGGCGCATTATCTTATCGACGTATTGCGATCGCGCGATATTACGTACACCCATTTGCGCGCGATTAAAATATGCGCCCTTCAATGTTTTATCGTTTGCTTAACATACTTGAGTTAATAAACGTATAATTTTGTCATGCGGCGCGATTTGCGTCTGTGATTTACGGCAGATTTTGCGCGCGTTACATATTTCATAATGGTGTGCGTGGTAATGTTGAACGTTAATTACATTACCTAACGCCGGATTTCCGCTACATTCGCAATGCTATTATCACAAATCTCTGGAATTCATATGGCTGCTGCCAATATCGGCGTATTCATCTCGACCAGCGTTCAAATTACGATCGACTTTTTCAGAGTATCGCTCTGTTATCCTAGAGATTTTATATTGATTTATTATGTCGCGGTACGCCTGAGAGGCAGATTATCAATTTTTCAACGATTGCATTGTGTAGAGAGATAGAAAATAATATTTTATCATGAAAAAGAAATATTTTCTGCTGGACAGTAAACACGGTAAATACAGGTTTTTTTCCCTTGTTTAAACATAGTTGCAATAAACAATTCCGTTAGAAAGAAAACAGCTGTGATAATTTTACGAAGTAACGTGGGCGCTATTAAATCAAAATAGACAGAATGGAGGCGAACTACGGGATAACCGAAATTGAAATAAAATAGCTCGCGGGAGAGACGAAACCGTTCATTTAACGATTTCTTTCTGGTCTGTGCCACAGAAAAAAAAGGGGAGGCCGCAGAATAGATAGCCGATAATAAATCGTACAAGGCTACGCCGTGCGGGGTTTAACGAGCGAGCGTCGAAAAGAAAAGGGAGATTACGGGGCGACAAACCTGATAAATTCCACCGTACGCAGGAAGAGTTCCTTTGTGTCCAGGAGCTCGGCGTCGTCCCACGGCACGTTTTCGTTCATGTGCGCCTCCGCCAGATCGCAGTTGCTCTGGATATTTGCGATTTCCAATTCGAGATTCTCTTTGAGCTGAATCAGGCCTCTGAGCTCGGTGCCGAGGTATCGATCGACCTCGTTACGCAGATGTTCCGTGCGGTCTTTCAAAGCCTTGCTCAGCCTCCGATAAATCTCGTCCACCTCTTCGGCGACCGAGGCGCAGTTTGTTTGCAGGCCCAGCGTGTTTTTCTCGACCAGGGCCAGCGCGTCCTGCAGCCTGTGCAACCCCCTGCGCACCTGAGAACGCACAAACGGGACACGAGGATTTGACAAGCCGGAAATGCAATTCCGCGTTAAGCCTAAGCGCGCCGCGATATCACAATCGCAATATCGATTATGCAAATGACAAGTGGGCGTGGATAAACGCGTCCAATTATCGCTATTATTAATGTAAATTTAACGCGTTATTTATACATATTCAGTCGCTCAGGAATTTTGGATGTGACATATAAAAAGAAAACGCGCGACTAAAAGGAATAACAGCACAAAAATAAGAGCGTTATATCATATCGTTTACATGTTTTGAATGTTCCATTTTTATTCTTAATATTTTTGGAATCATATATGGAAGTTTACTTTCAATAAACGTTCTATTTTTACTCCTAATATTTTTGGAATCATATATGGAAGCTTGCTTTCAACAAACTAAAATTTCTCGTTTTAGATGCTTTTGGGGCAGACAAACGTACCGACGATTATATTTTGGCTTCATTATAGTTATGCTATAACTGCATGGCCCAGATACCTATGTGAAGGCCTGAATTAGCGCGAAGCGAACCTAGTTGAAATAATAAATAGTCTGGACATAGAAATATCTTAGCGCAAGGCTGTAAAAGGGATTCGCACAGTTTTACGTTATATGCTTTACGTTCTATGTGAAAGAGCATTACATTTTCATAGATACATATAAACAAAATGTAATTATGCTATCCATATATCACTCATATTAACATTTGGGTCAGCGCTGACTCAAATTAATAAAGCTTTCCTCTCCCTAAGTACAGACAAATTTCTCCTAAAATTATAATCCAGTAGGAGATTATTCTCATGTATTCATAGGAAATGTCCTTCAAGATACGCAATCAATATCGAGCCATTCACAATTCGCTGTCGTTGTAAACAGGGGAAAAAGAAGGATATAGTTGGATCAGCGTTGACCCAAAATAATAAAGCTTTCCTCTCCCTAAATACAGAAAACTTTTTCCTAAAATTATAATCCAGTAGAAGATTATTCTCATGTATTCATAGAAAATGTCCTCAAAATACGCAATCAATATCGAGCCATTCATGATTCGCTGCCGTTGCAGCAAGAGGACAGCAAACAGGGAAAAAAGCAGAATATAATTTCTTTTATCTGCCACAAATTGTTAGTCCAAGAGCTTTACAAAGTATTATAGATCTAGCTACATCACGCATAATTCATTGCATAATTCATTGTTATGCTGAATATAGCAATAAATCTTATGATACAACAATAAATAATACTGGAAAAAGAAGAAAGAATTATTATATTCTAGATAATGTACCTTGTGTGTAAAATTGAGCAAGCACGCTCAGCGATTGGTGAAGAGTTTATTGTAGAAGAGGAAAGAAGCGGAGCTGTGCAAGAGGCTTTAATCATACGGCGAAAATGTACATACACGTTAGCTCTGGCAGGGATCTGAATTGGAAAATGCAGCCCAAAGAACCGATGGAATATTGGTTACAATTTTGCACAACACAGATATTGGCATATAGACGGAAAGTAACGTAAATAAAAGAATCGTGTAGCTTGAATATGGATCGGGATATTTACAATAATCTGTTCTACTAGTGTTGAGATATCCACAATAATCTATTGTACTAACGCATAGAATAAATTTCAAGTCAATTATTATATACATGATAGAATATAAAAGAAGAAACAACTTTTGTAAAGCATGATATAAAAGAGGAAAAAAGTTTATAATTATTCGCTAAATTTCAATTATTAACTAAAGATTTTAATGTGCATTCCTACTTGATGTAAGCGTTATGAATTATCTCACTTGAGAAGGACCAAAACCCATGGTTGAAACGTCGTGAATTTTACTCAATAAAGAAGCCAATTGTGTCAAAGAAATCATCTCATTTGTAATTATTTCTCTCATAAAATTGTGCATTAAAAAAGAATATAATTTCTATTTCAGTTTAATAAAAAAATTAATTCAATTTCAATTCTAAATCAATTCAAATTCCAATTTCAAATTAATGATTATACAATAAATTAAAGAAGATGTATTCGACGTATCTGGCAATTTATTGAAGATGTTACATCAAAAACGACATTTTGATCGTGAATTACGATCCTCCTCAGGTTTATAGAGAGACGAACAAAAAACAATCCGTAGCTCAACCATTGTGCACGCAATAAGTCACATCTATGGACTAACATTACATTACGCATTAATAATATTCACGTAAATAGTAAAAAACAACACTAAAACAATAAAATGTGTAACTTACAAGTATTGTTCATCGATATGAAATAAAATTAAAATTTTTGTCAATTTGAAAGACACCATACGGAATTCTAACGAGCACGAATCAGGAAAAACGTCCAAACCACACAGTATATGAAACAATTATGACGAGGGAGGTCGGAGATAAGTAACTAATTGTTTATTTATAAAATTCTTATTACTTTGTCATAAATCTTAGATAGATTGTCAGTGTCCTTCTGTAAGTTAATCGATGTGTTATTCTTTTTGATGAGAAGCATTTCAGAAATTTCTCTCTTCTTAGTGTGTTTCTCATTGTGTAATATTTTTGGATTACGCCAATCAAAGTCATGATTTAAAACCTCACGATGCTTACTGATTACTGAGTGGTTATTGGAATTCGCCCTGATATTCGATTGGTGTTCTTTAATTCTCGTTTCCAAGTGTCTCTTTGTTTGTCCGACATAACAGGCATCACAATTTCCACATTCAATCATATACACTACCTCAGTTCGTTTAATATTAGAAAGTTTATCTTTCCCTTTCTTGATAATGCTATTAAGTTTTAATAGCATTATCAAGAAAGGGAAAGATAAACTTTCTAATGTTATTAATGATTATATGTATATGTATTCCATATTAATACAATTTCATTTTCCAGCTGCGTTGAAAAGATTGCGTCATGTTCTTTCCGCAATATTCATTTCTATTTCGGTATTTCGGTATGCAACTGACAAGAGGACAGGCATTACAACAATTACGCGCCACGATCGAGAAATTTGAGGTACGTGCGTAATTTCACTCAATTGGCATGGAAAGACTCGAAATTCATGGACATCGGCATTGTCACTGATTCAGATTGGAAGGTTTGTTTTGTGTGCAACGATCCGACCGCAAATATCTACGGCGAATTCGCAACGTTACGCAAATTGGCATGATATACCAAAAGAGATAAAGAATTAATGGAAACTTTCACAATGACGTATTTCAGGAAAACGTAAATTTCGCATTAACTTGCACTGAACAACAAACCTAACATAAAAGAATTATCGTGATAACTATTTAAGAAGGCGAAGAGCAAGAATTATTGTCATGTGATTTGAATATCTTTATAATGTATCTTTATGAAGAAAAAATCGTATATATATATATATATATATATATACGATTTCTTCTTCATATATATATATATATATATACATAAATTGTATATTGTTAGATGCATTTCTTTCCCGTGCGACAACGGGAATAGAATCGTGCCCGGTTTACGGAATAAATCCGGAAAATCGTGGGAAAGCCGTCCTATTATTCTGCCGGGAGTTAGAGAAAAGTGCAAGGGACGTGAATGCATTCGCGGGGAGTATCTCGGTGCATTAGCATCATAATTTCTTATGCCGTGGCGAGGTCGAGTTGCATCGGTGATTTTACCACGTGCTCCGTCGCGTTTATTTCACCCTTCGGCGAGGCTCGGCTTTTATAAGCGCACCCCGAAACGCCGAGGCATGCTATTTTCGTGCGAAATTTTATGGCCTGTCGTGCGGCGCTGAAATTGTGTAAATCGGTTAAATCGCGAACGATTAAGATAAACAAATCAAATTTTTTGGACGGGATATTGTGCACGCGCCGGATGAGCACGTGTACAAAAGTATTTGTTGTCCGCGCAATGCGATAATCAATGAAATTTTCCGGAGTGCAGGATAGAAATTGTATTAATGGCTTAAATTACACACGATAGACGATAGACACAGTGTATACCTCTTTCGCGTGCGTTTCATATAGAATAAAATGCCCAAAAATATCTGTCTGTCGATGTGTTGAGCGTAAACGCAATTTTACGAAGTGTTATACTGTAAATGGAACATTGCTCGAGTCCTTTTCAAATTGATTAAATCGGATGCTATTAAAATAAATAAAACGAGCTTTTTAAAGGGGGATTATTTTACACGCTGTTTCGCGGAATAAATGATCCAGCGTTTTTTTCTCTCTCTCTCTGGCTGCCTTTGAAAATAATTATTCTTTATCGCTTTTTATGTGCATGAAGCACGTCGCGCACATTTTCGCGACATTCCGTGACATCTGTTAAATCGAAGGCAGTAAAAATTAATCAAGCCTAGCCATTTCATGCGATTCAAACAGTACAATATTTTGCCGCGTAAATTCCCAAGTGCAATCGCGTGTCCGTGCAGTAATGAGATTCGGCGTATTACAGAATCAACTGTGCGGCTGAAAGCCTCGCGACACGGAAGTCCGGTTGTTAACTAATTAAAGCCGGCACAATCCATCCTACGCCGCCCCACCGATTTATTAGTTGCCTTCGAAAAGATTCACGGATGGAATTTGTTCGTTAACTAATTAAATCACGGAAAATATATAACAAGGCGCAGAAATGAAATATGAATGACTGTATATACAAAGAGAGTATAAAACTTGCATTTTCCTTCCGCGCAGTAAATAAATTAATGTAATTAAAAGGCAGTAAGCTCGCGTATACCGGGCGTTCTAGATTCCTCTCGCTGCTCTTTCATCTACGTATTCTATTGTTAATTATCGTAGCCAGTTATCTTTCTTTATGGAAAATTTAATTATAACATTATATATAATTGTTTGTAATACTCAAATATTTTTCTCATAATACTTTGGCAACAAAATTTTGCAATTAAAATTTCGTCAAAGAAAGACGTATGTGCCTTTTAATTTGTAACAATTTGAAAGAAGACACAAAATTAAGCATTTTTCATAAATGACGGTCTACAATGAGTCGTTAGTCGTAACCAAATTGACTCATTGTAGACCGTCACTAATATAGATAATAATGCGTTTTCCTGTTATCTGCTCCGCTTTATCGATTCTCGCCCACGCTTCTGAATAACCGTGAAACATAATGAATTAAACGATGATCAGCATCGATTCTCGGGGAATCTGAACGGGAAGAGCGGGCTCATATTTTAGGCACGCGCGCAATTTCCACGGCGTAGAGGAAGATCTGACAGATTCGACAGAGTCGTGTTAGCAACTTTGATCGCTGAAATGTGTTCGCGAATCTGTGCGCCTTACACGCGCGATATCCCGCTTGTCGGAGCGCGATCTCGGTGTCTCTGGACTGTCTCAAAGACGATCGCGCCTCGAAGTTTATTCCGTCACTCGAAATAGATGTGATTCATCGGGGTGCTCCTGGAGACATACGGTGAATTCGCACGACCCCGAACGTCATCCCGTTCGATGCATACAATTTGTCTCGCGAAATTCTTGATACAGAATTATCGAACGATATATTTCGGCACGTAACAGAATTACACAGCTTCTTTTTCTTAATTCGATTAGTATTTCAAAGAGAAACATCTTTTATTGTTCCATTAAAATTTTTGAAGTCTTAGACTTCCGGATTTGTACAAATTAATTTCTCAAATGGGTACGTAATTCCTATTCTTCAGATATACGTGATCATTCTTATATGATTATAACTTTTGAAAAATATAACATATCATTAAAATTGAAGATTAAAATTGAATTTAATGATCTCTACATTTTAACGATGTAAAAACTAATCGTTGGATCGTAAGCTTGCCAACATTTTATTTAATTAACGATCTACAATCTTATTTCGTATTTAGTTTATGTTTGGTTGCGTTATCGAATTCAACTAACGGCTTCATATCGCGCGTTGCTAACGGAAAACGAAAAATCTAGGTCGCAATCTTGTTTCAACGTACGTTCCTATCGGATACGGTTAATTGCAATGCGCGAAGTTGCGCGGCAATAAATTTTCCGTTGGGACGCCGAAGGGCACAACGTAACGAATTTAAAGTACATCCCGATACCGGATACCGTAACACAACAGTTTCCGCCTTCCTAAATGCGTTACAGCGTCTACCGACGGGCCAAAGAGAAAATTAGTTATGGAACGGGTTAAATTAGTTTCTGTGATCGGTACAAGAAAATTTCTCATGGCAGGTTTGCCTTTCAAACATAAGATAGGAAACTTGATCGACATCGGTAGTCATCCGCATAGATGGCAATAATAAAAGAAAATATTAGGATTCATCGTTTTATTTCACGGTTGCAGTATTAATATTGATCCGTGTGATATCGACATATCGATAAATAAATATTTCTGACGCATTAATAAGTAATTAACATTAGAACTACTAAAGCAGTCATAATGACGGGTTTATAATTTTAAAAAAATGTTTCAAATTTATAACAGTACATGTCCTGATTTTCCATAACTTTTATTGCATAATGTAAATAATTAAATTGATCAATTTACTTTTCCCCTTTATCCCTTTTTTTCAAAGATTTATATATAGTATACTTAAATAACAGAAATTAATTGTCGGTATCTAATGTTAACTAACTGATAACACAGGACCACAAATTTTTTTTTAATTGACACAAACTAGACCACGTGTACTATACGTATTTTAGGTCGCTGAAGTCGAATCCGTTGGCCGTTTTTGTCCACCACGTCTAAGTTTTTTGTAAATTGCAAAGAAATGTATTAAATCACTTAAAATTTTTAACCATAACCGACACAACAAATTCCTTTTAAGGGATAAAAGTCCTAACAATGTGCTCAATTTTGATTGCAATAAAACTTCTTCAACATGTCACGTACTGTAGTTATAATATGCCAAAATTCACTAAAATAGCCCTTTTTTGCATCTTTAACTGCAATTAACTCAAAATTGTGACGTGATAGAGCAATTTAGCCAGCGGCATTGTTTTTTGCGACCCAAAATCTATAAGAATCACCCACTCTGATCCCAGTTGATTTTCACAAATTTCTTTTTGTGGTCCTGTGTAATCTTCCCAATTTTTCCAGTATCTTCTTATTACTTTCAGCTGCTCTAACTTTTTTGTAAATCGCTCTTTTGGTTACCTCGATCTATTGTTTAGACTTTCCCCGGTTTTCCAAACTTGCAGCAATCGCGTAAAAAAAATATCTACTGCTGTACCTGAGAATTGATGCGTGCAATTTCGCGTCTCAAAATATCCATGTGCGCATCCTTGCACTCGGGACAGCATTTCTTCTCGCAGTGCACGCACAGCTGACAGTAACTCTTCTCGGAACAAACGCCGCAGCGTTCCATGGTCTGACCGCTGGTCGGGTCCGGTAGTTCCCCCGTGATCTCGATATGCAATTCCAGGAATCGCTGCAGTGTCACGTTGGTCGGAAAGGCTTGCACGCCCTACAAATAGGATGTATGTTCGGCTCGATTAACATCCGTAATACGTGTATATGCACCGAGTATGCTGCTTATTAATGGACCGGAATCGGTGCGTCGCGCGAATAATGCCGCGAATTAATTATACAACGCGCGCTTGACGTTCCTTTGTTAACATTACCCGAATGAAGATACTAATCTGCGAGTGTCAAAGTGGATGAATTGCTAATATCGTGGGACGCGGCTGTTAAATATCGTTCCGAGGAAACTGTTTATGCAATCTTTTTTCCGAGATTATTCGATTTCTTCTGCAAATATAGTCGGATAATTGATTATGCAGCGATCGTAACCGAAAACATTTTGGAACTCTGCTGCTTGCGTTCGATTATTCTGAAAAAACAGACCGGTCCGAAGACGACATTAGCACGAAACGCGAGAATACACTGGGTTTAATGAGAATTCTCTCGCGTTTGGATTCATTGTTGAATAAAGATGAGGTTACACGTGGCGCCACATCGAGTTACATTGACACGCACAGAGTAACATTTAATTTGTGCGACAAAACACACATCGATTTTTCTCCTGTTCGCATTATTGCCCGATCGTATCGCAAACATATTAAAGACATAAACCCGATAAAGCGACACGCAATCGCCGAAGAACCGCGACATTTGCGACAAACGGGTCGCGACAGCTTGCACAAAGTGCTTCGCATATATTTTGCGAAATCGCGTAAAATTATATTTCTAAAACTAAATATAATGTGTACACTGCCAACCAAAAATGAGACTATATATAAAATTTAAGAGAATATTCCAATGAAACACTATTTAAAAATCCAATTCATGCTCTATTTAATATTTTTTCTTAATTTGAAAATAGACATTATATTTAGCACAGTTGTGGTTAAAAGCATTGTTTTATTTTAAGAAAATGGATTATGATCATATATAAAGCCTTTTTCCTACAAATATAATGAATTTAAGTTATAAACTAAAAAATAAACTTAACTTATAACTTTACTTATAATAAACTTGTAGCTAGATTATCTAGATTAAGAAAAAAAGTGATTAAATATAAAAGTGGCTAACTTTGATGAAAAAGGTGTTTAATACTCTTTAGTGCTTTTCATCTTGTAAAAATTACTTTTTGCAAAATTTTTCAAATATTTCATATATTGCTTTTACTTCATTATTAAACAATAAGTAAAATAATAAAAATATGTTAAATTATAAAATGCAAAGGTTTAATTGCATTTTATATAGTAGACATGTTCAATTAATAGTCTTCAATTTTTGGCCGGCAGTTTATAGATAATTTATTTCAACGTGATTAGTCAAGGCCAAAGGCATGGTAAATAATTTCTTTTATAACAATCTTTGAAATGTCTTTAAAATTAAATAAATTGTAAATAATTTCTTGTATAACAATTCTAAAAATGTTTCTAATTTAAAGCTTTAATATACCAATTATATGTTTCAATAGGATTAAGATATAATTTACTTGATATGGTATACGATGTTCGGCACGACATTCCGGACATTTGACCTGTCGGCGAACATAGTCGACAAGGCCGTCCATGCATGGTTCCATGCAAAAGCTGTGTTGACATGGCAAGAGCTTCGGATTTCTGTATCGATCCAGGCATATCGCGCAGGTTAGCAGCTGCTCGAACTGCTCCATGCCTAAAAAGAAGAAAACTCATTTTCAATCTTTCCTGTGCATTACGTACATTGGTATCATAAAATAGGACAAGTTACATATTCTATACTAATATTAAATTCTTTGACAGCATTGAATTGATTCAGTATTCTAATATATATTTTTATTTGATAATATAACGATATAAACGTAACTAACAAGTTAAATTTTCCGACAAAAAATATGGTATTTAAATATTATAAACACTCATTCTCTATATTCAATACTCTAAGAGAATTTTTAAAGATATTTGCAAAAATTTTTTTTCTATCTCTCTGTCACATCAAAAGTAGATTATCTATGTTAATATTGATGTGATTGGTTCTTGTTTTATTGAAGGTTCAACGTGTTTATTTATTAAAAGAAATGATGACGAATGTTTAATGCAGATGCGAGGATGTCTCAATACGTATCTTGCGCCATTTTAATTCGACATCGTCACAGTTAATAAATAGATTATGCGAATATATCAACTACAACCGGACAGAGCGTTTCAAAATTCAAATGCTGCCAAAATTTTGTTCATCCAGCCACGTGTTAAGCGATTGAGGAAACAGCAGTTGATAGTGTTCTTGCATCAGTCAGCGTGACTGGATCGATATTTATACTTTCATAGTAATAGAAATTCTCCTCGGCAATATAGCTCGTGACAAAACTTTAAAAAGAAGACGGAATTACGACTAATACTGATATATGTAATACTTTTAATTCATTTTTAATGTTATCGATTAAATTGTTTTATTAGCGACAGGATTTGTCCAATCTGCATTTATACACACACATATATATACACACACACATATATATATATTTAGCCTACTTACAAAATAATTAATTCGTTGTATCGCTAATTAGCAATTGCACGCATTCCATAATTAAATCGCAACGAAATCAATGTTTAAATTTTATGACATAAAAACAATATTGCGATTCTTCTTCAATATATAGTTTGCCGTAAGTGCCAAGACAATGTCAAGATCTTCGTGGAGTCATTGGACTTCTATTTTAAGATACGATGCATCATCAGCGTAAATTTCGTGGTAAAGAGATGGGTGAACTCAGGGGGTAGCCCTGAGAACTTCTCGCGACGCAAATTACGCTGAAACTTTTTGTCGTAATTAAATCGGAGTTGCGAGTGCATCATTGATCAGGGAATCTTATTTTTCGTCCAACAGTTTCAAATCAGTATTTTTTTTATTTGCAAAATTCACAAGTTTTCGATGAAAGAAGCTCCGGCAGTGAGAATAAAAATTATACCTTTAAATATTTATCAACCTTAAATTTGTTATCGTAGTCTAGCAACTTAAAACCATAAATCGTATCGTAAAATTCTACTTTGATACACGGAGAAAATTTTATATTAAAAATTACTATGTATGGTAGTAGCCGTGGACCATGCTGAAATTATAAAAATTTTTACTATGTTTTCACAAAAGAGTTTAATAATTATTAATATAATAACATAGTAAAAATTTTTATAATTCCAGCAATGGTCCACGGCTACTGCCATACATAGTAATTTTTAATATAAAATTTTCTCCGTGTAGATTTAAAAGTAACGACACCACGATAAATGTATTATCTATTTGTCGAAATTTATCGATCGTGAAAATACTTTCGCGAAATGTAACCGTCATGCTTAATAGTATCAGATTGTGATGTATTACCGACTGGTTGTAATGCCCAAATTGAAATCAGTAGAATTGCAGATCGGAAACCGCGGCAACCGTAATAAATATTTGAACGTCGCTAATGAGTGAATGATTACCAATGCAATCCACGAATTAATTATCGCTCTTGTTCGGGGCGCGTAGTAGGCGAGATAATCTCGATTAACGCGAAGTGAATGTTTTATTTAGCGTGATGCATATTCACAACAAAAATATTGTTTGTAATATCATTCCGAATCTGATATAGATTTAATCATAACGTTTAACACAAGTATGCTTGAATAAATTAATAATAATTTTGACTTGTTTTTTTTCTACTTATATTTTTCTCCTCTTCTCTCTTTTCTATTCTTTTATTTCTATTATACAACTAAATTTTTCCTCCTCCTTTTTTTTAGATATTGTAACAGAACAAAGACACTAAATCTGTATTCCTTGTGTCAAAAATTTTAAGCCTTCTTATATTATAAAATTTTTTATTTGTATAATTAATTACTGAGGATATATTTTATTAATTTGTGTCGAAATTGTGTTGACTTGGAAAATTGTATGTACGCGATACAACTTTGAGATTTTACGAGCGTGACGCACATCGAAAATCTGAGAATTCTATAAAAACTCGCGGAGTCTATATCATTTCTCTTTCTGTTACGGAGACACTCGATCAATGTCGATTATAATTCCATGAGACACAGGCTTATTTCAGATCCGGCCTCGTAAGCATCCGGCGTTCTGTCGCTCCGATGACGCCAACGCAAATGTTTGTTCGTCACCAAGTTAAGTCTGGCTAATAAAAACATTGAAGCTTCATTAATATTTTTGAATATCTTTACACTGAGAGAAAAATTTATGATATTTGTGACTATAATGAAAAGTTAAATAGTTTGTTAAATAGTTATAGTTAGGTGCACTATTTTTTTGTTATTATTACTAACATTATAGCAGTAATAACTATAAAAATGGTGCACCTAACCATAATTATTTAACTTTTCATTATAGTCACAAATATCATAAATTTTTCTCTCAGTGTAGGAAGGCAAAGAACTTCGAAATTCCCACTCTTCTTGACTATTGATATTTTCAAACATATACGACTGTATAATTTTATTAAAAGTTTTTAATCTTTATATTACGAAAGATATTCTATACATAAATTTATATTATACAAAAGTTCAATGTTTCACACGGACGCATATTTTTAAGCAAAGCTAATAGCTTTTTTCATGCAGATTCCATATTCTGTATATTAAACTCATATATATGTTGTATTATGCATATCAGCACTTCAATCATACATTTCGCAATTAAGTCGATTTAATAGTGAGTTAAAAATGTATAAATCTTAATAGCACTCTCGATCGCGACCAATTAAACGATCATAACGTAAAGACATGCGGACCTATGCGAGCACGAAGTTTTGACGGCGGATAAATTTAAGTATCGCCGAACCCACACTCGCAGGCCGCACACGCGTGCGTCAATATCACACGGGGGGTGGGGGGGGGGGGGGGTGGGAGGAGGAGAGGGTGTTCAAAGAGATTGTTTGAAACGTTAGCGAACACGTAGCTAGATGTCGAGCCAAATTCGTTTTGGCTTTTGCAAGTCTCTCCGTGCTGACGTCGCCGGCGCGGCGTCGAAGGTCGCCACGTCGAGGGCCGATCGCGCTTCCGAGCCGACACAATGGCAAAAGCTAGTACATTAGGAAGCATTGTTACTCTCAGACGAACCACTTGTTGGATCTTAAAGCGAACCCTCCCTCTCGCCCCCCCTTCACTCTTTCTCGCCGCGTGCACGCTGGGGGGTGCAACAGGCGGCGAGCAACGATTGTATTAGCAACTTTCATGGGCGTTGCCATGAGGATGAAACGGGATGCTAATTCTGACACTTTGACTGTAAGCCTCGAAACTTCACCGAGCAACCTCCCCCCTTCTCCCTCCCTTCTCTGGGAGATATCCGCCTACATTATTAAAGTCCTCGTTTCATCACGCTTTAATTGATTATATAATTGATCATATTTCGTGGTGGATCATGGGGACTCTGGTCTTTTGAGAGAGAGCCCCCAGCGTGACCTAATAATTTCGAGTAGCGTTTTCACTGGGAAATACTGTGAATAATGTTAATGGCCGTATCTCCGAGATCTTTCATGAGACCGTTCGTGATAGCGACTATGTCAGAAAGATTTTCCGTATTATATATATCATTACTATTATTATTTTAATTATTAAACCACGGCGTCTAGTTCTATTATATACTTTTACAATTGACAAAGTTATTATATTCTCAAGCGTATTTAACACTCCGTAGACTACCTGGGGATTTCAAGACCCAACCGATTTTTCGCCTTTGAATTATTCGGCCGATTTTGCCTAAAAAATTCGAACGTGTACAAAAAAATTAAAAACATTTTGGATCATATAATCGTAGAATCGTGTTCTTGAATGTTGAAAGAGTGTACCAGAATTTTTTCAGATTCTTTAAAGTCCATAATCCCTTTAAAAAACACAACTGTCTCTCAGCGACCCAGATAGTCTGATTAAGGACCGATTGTTCCAACTTCTTGGTAAGTTAACTAACAAGTTAACAGTTAGATCATATGTTTATCTTTGTTTAATTTGAAGGAGAAACAAAGAGAGACATATGATTTAACTATTAGTTAGCTTACCAAGAAGTTGGGACAACCGACCCTAAGCAGTGAAATTCCACGTAATTTAGGGAGGGTTAAGTTCTTTTAAATTTTAGTATTGACATCGAGTTGACAAATAATAAAATAGAATTTGTATCATTATTTGTGTAACTTGTAACAGCAAAAGCAAGAAATTAACTTGTGAAATATAAATATTTAAAATATATATACGGGGAAAAGTAAAACACTGACTATACATATACAGCGATATTAATTTCTAATATTGCGCAGATATCGGGTTTACAGACGACTCTTAAAACACAATGAACGCATCGCGTAATGCAGATTCGGAAATTCCGAGTGTCGTACTTTCACGAAACGAGGCTTGCACGTGGCGCATCATTATTCTCGTGCAGCAAAATAAACAGCGTCACGAATGATTCAGCTTTTTCCTTTGTCCGCACGCGGCAGAATTTGCGGGCGTCATTTCGAAAGGAGAGTATTTCAAGTCGTCTTTTCTCGTCTAATGTATCCGTGAAAGATACGCGGCGTAATTGAATACCACACGATATAAAGAGAGAAAGAGAAAGAGAGAGATTTCGCAGAAATCTAAATTTATCATTTATTTCCACGGAATGCTTGCAAAATAGCGCAGTGCGTTGGTGTTTTGCATCTTGTTCATTCAATTTTGATTTTGCCTTTACAATCTGTTCTTATTCATTTGCGTAATTAATTTGTTCATTAAAATTCAGAGATATTAATAGCAACAACTGTTAAGTTAAATAATCGTTAACAGAATCACGAAGAAATATATATTTATCTATTAATAGAGGAGAAGGTGGTAATATGGAACCCCACTTTGTTTTTTAACGATTTCTTGTAAATTATAAGCTCAATTTTTTAATTCTTGGTATGCTTAGATTCTTTACTCTATTGGTAACCCATTTCTAACGTCCAATTAATGATTCTCCACTTACAAAAAAAGCTGCTTAAAGATTATCGCAAAGTGAGCAATTGGGTGGTATGTTGTAATGTGCTGGTAATATGGACTCCCTACGTTTTTAATGCGGAAAATTAACAATAGTGGCTACAGCAAAACGCAAAAACTAAATATTCTAAAATACGCGGAAAAGTTAGGTGATATATGCTATATACATAACGTGTCTGACTTTGAATGTTGTCTTTTATTCTCTCTCTCGTGAATACTTAGAAATAAACAAAGTTTTACATACCTTGCAAACTATCGGAAAAAGAAATACGTTTATTATTCCGTCGCCAAGCAAAACTAATGACTGTAACGCTCTGACGGCTCAAAGGGCAACCTAATGTATAAGTTTTAGCTGTCATTCATAGAGTGCAACTAAATCGTATTAAGATATTGGGGGGTTCCATAAAATCTGCGGGTTCCATATTATCACCTTCTCCTCTATATGTAATATTAAATATTTATTTGTTAGAATTATTTTTCTGCTGTTAGGTAATATTTTCTTTAAGTTAGTTTAAGAAATGTTTTACACACACAGAAAAAAAGTCTTCAATCAAGACGAATATATTTAAATTAACACTATTATTGTTTTATATATAAGCAAGAAAATATTATTTTCTTAGAAGAATTTTATATTTTTGTATTTCAAGAATATTATAAATTAATTTGAATATTGTAATTGTTACATTAAGAATACAATAATAAGATTAAACTGTTATTATCTTTATAATATGAATATTCTTGGTTTGAGAGTACTGTTATTCTCTATCCAATATTTTTTACTTTCCATTAATAAAAATTATTTTTGAATAATAAGACTATAATTTTTTTTATTGAATTATATAAAATGTTTTGAGTAATATTTCAAGTAATATTTCTTCGTTTAACGCTATAAAATCTCATTTTAAGATTTACATGTCAAAAATAAAGATATTTTTGAAATAAGAATGTTCTTTTTTTCTGTAGAGTTTAACGTGACATGTGCAGAGTTTGTTAAAGATGAGGTTGAATCGTAGATTAAGGGCCAATTTCACCAACCACGGTTAACTTAACCGGCCGCTTAAGTTAACCGTGGTTGGTGAAATTGACCCTAAGGGTCTCTGGATTAATGACAGTTTTTCCGCGCAGGTAAGCGCGATAGATTAGTGCGCGTAAGTTTACAATCTTGAGTTATCATGGTCGGACCATTGCGCCCCTAAATTCGGTGAACTTAATGACCGGTCTAGAGCCTGAATGATCACGAGGATCTGCCGTGCACCTGCGTCTAATCAACGAATCCTAAATTGCTCATAGAGTGACGGGTATGCCGAATAATTTCTCCCGCCGCGGTGCACAGCACGTAATTTGTGTAGCGACTAATGTCTCGTAATCCCAAGCGCGCTCGCTCTGAAACGCAAACGAAGGGGATAAATCTCCCTAATTTCGTTCGGGCAGACAGTGACATTTAGGACACTGGACATATCTCCGCGTTTTGCAGCGCAAAATGGAGTAGGTGCACGTACTTTTTCAAATTTACGTTCCCCATGTTATTCAAGTTAGACTTTCAACACTGACAATGAGACACGTTCGCAGACTCAAAGAACCTTTTAATTAAATCTTTACAATGAGAAGACCTGTTTTAAATTGGAATCGCCGTATTTATTTGCCCTAAATCAATATCTCCGTTGTATCTTTATCTCACGTAAACGATTTTCACAGTGCTGTCTCACGACAAAGGCAATTGTCGAGTTGACTTTAAAAACAGAGCGACGTCGGTTTCGCAGTTGAGGCAAAAGCTCTCTTCCATTTTCGACGATAGACGATCTTTTTGTTAAAGAGACTATCATATAAAACTAATTAAAGGTTAAATCAAATTTAAATACCCATTCGTATATTCGTCAGCCAAAATACAAGTGTTATCCGAGCTGAGCACACTTTCACAACGCGATATTAAGGCACTACCCTTGTTGACGATCCGCCGATATGTTGCGGACTGATCACCGACAATGAGTTCGATCTTCGATCTTCGCTCTCGTTTCACTCGAGGCTCGCACGAGGCGTTATTGATCATCCAGCCGCGTGTCGCGACTGGTGCCAACAACAATGACAATGAAAACCTAAAATACTTGGCATTCGTCGCGAGAACAAAAGATCACTTCCGCGGTGATAGCAATCGCAAGTCGCTATTTAGAACGTTCTGGATCGTCGCGCCTCTGGAATCGGTCGGTCCACGAGATCCAGTATACTGACACTTCTCGACGTCACCGGCCAGACTTATGCTCGCGCGGCGCGAGCTATACTTAGCCGAGAGGACCTTCGATTTCCGGCGGCTCGTTTTCGGCGAACGATCTTCGGTGGAAAGCACACAGAATACACAGAGCGAACGTACGGATTTGCGATCGGAAAATTTTCAACGTGTCATCCCTTCCCCACAATTTGCATATCCCGCTAAAACCACTGAAAACGTTTCGCGGACGTTACTTTCGTGTTCGCAAAATGATTTACCCATTACAAATCTATTTTATCACCGTACATTAATTTTTTTCATGTTACCGTGTTAAGTCGCATTAATGTTAATTATTACGCTAGATAGAATATTATTTCATCGATCAACTATTAAATAATAATTATGGAAAATATAAAAATCCACAACAGAATGTAACTACACACGGTTATTTATTTTCTTATACTTATCCAACTATCCAAACTTCTGAAGAGGACTCAAAATTGAATCGAAACACGTAATTGTAATTACCCTAAATTAAATAATTTTTTTAGAAAGTTTTGCGCATTAATTTATGCGCCGCACTCTTACATATCCAGTATTATCTTGTTATTTCAAAAAATCTTGATTTAATGTTACAAGCCAGAGAGAGAGAAATTAAAAATGGATTTTCAAAGAAGTTTCAAGTGATTATGTCAAGTCGTCAAAGTGAAACGTTGGAATTTGGCGTTTAATTATTTTTTCTCGTTCAGGCGTATAGATAATCTTAAACAAATATAAAAAAGTGATTAAAGTAAAGAGTATTGATGCTGATGCTATAATAATTAGCGGCACGGTATTGTTCTCCCCCAAGCGTGAAATAATGAATTCGATAGCCGATTTCCAATTATCCGTTTTATAGAAACAGAATGACATGATGTGCGTAACGAGGGCCGTTTAATAATCGTTCCTGCTTAATGTCAACATTAATATGCATTCCGTCGGGGTGGATCAACGGAAATTCCTATTCAATCTGCCAGCGCGGCGGCGAGCTGCAATGGCTCCTGCCGCGAACAATATTGCGCCAAATGGCGCAAACGCGTCACGATACTATATTTTCTTATCAATTGATATAAATATACAACCGTGTGGCGAATGAAATATTGCGAACGGCCAATCATTGCTCGTTGACCGTAAATATATTTTCCTTAGGCAATTTTCACATATTCCTCATCGCTTTTCTTTTTCAATTTCGGGCTCCATATCAACGTCTAATCCAAATAATCGGATGGTGACCCCGTGGAAAAAGAAACATTGATAGCAAATCGGACTTTCAGCTGGATCGTTTCCCATTTGTACGCACAGCGGATTGGACGGAATTATCGGACCGTGCACACAGAGAACTCCATTGACAGAAAACATTCGGTAACATCGGATATCGTATATCCGTCCTTTCATTTCCAAATAAGCTTTCCCTAAATACCGAAAAAGTTGACGTAAAATTTCACATTCGCGTAAATCTTGTATATCTGCGGTATGAATCTAACGCGAAGAGACAAACGCGGAATGTACAATCGACATGATTGCGCATATAATTCAGCTTTTTCAAGCGTGTAATAAAATAAATTAATCTCAAAGTCGATGGTATTAAGTATCAGATTAAGGCAAATCGTATCGAACGTTTGAGAAAACGGGCTAAACTGCTATCGCGCCGAGCTCTCTAATTGCAAAAGGAAGAAGGCGGATCGTTGATCTAAAATCCCCACGTTCGTGCATGAAATAGCGGTCGACCACCACGACGCCTGGCTATATTTAGCCCCCGCGCGTTATCCAGCACCGCTTATTTTCAACGCGATCTTAGAATAGCGGCACGGCGCGGTTTATCGACCAGAGCTTTTCTCACGCTGGCAAGACAGTTTTCTACAGCCGGAATTATCCGGCCGGTTTATAAGCTCGCCCGTAAGCTCGTTTCCGCGAAAATTTTACGATAACTACAATTTTGTGCGCCAGAAGGTGCCACTCCCTACCTGAGACGTTTACCGTCGCATTCTTCCCCCCGCGATGCATTTGCGCCTTATGTTCATCCTAAAAGCATCCCTCGCATCGTTCTCCCTTGCCCGCATCCTTCGGAAAATAGATTTTCTGATAGATATCTCGACTTCTTGGCCCAACGTACAGAATACTGGCAGATGCGACGTTTCTGCATACATTCGGCGTGTCTATTCAAAACTAGATTGCTTTCACTACCATTAACTATTATTATATAGATTTTAGAGTAAATTATCTTATAAAAAATAGCATGTTATATCCAGGGTGTCTCCAAACTGGTGGTACAAGCGGGAAGGAGGTGATCCTACATGAAAAAATAAGGAGACCTATAATTATTATTATTAGGCACCAAGATCCGCCGCGACCGATATTGGCTTTCTTTCATATTTATATGAAGAAATAAGTCGAAAATGTAGAATAACATTTTTTTATACGAGGCTTCGTTTTCGAGATAATCGAATTTGAAAAATGACATATTTTGACATAAAATATAAAATATCTTGTAAACTATTCATTTTTTGATAACCGTACCTTAATACTTTTATGCCAAAATAACGAGATGAATCAATTAGTGTAACAAAAACATATAGTTACTTTTTAAAAAATTATATAACTTGCAATATGCAATTACTTACTTTTTTTTAAGGCAACTAAGTGTTTTTGTTATACCAATTGTTTCAACTCGTTATTTTGTGCATAAAATTATTAAGATACGGAAAATGAACAGTTTACAAGATATTTTATATTTTATGTCAAAATATGTCATTTTTCAAATTCGATTATCTCGAAAACGAAGCCTCGTATAAAAAAATGTTATTCTATTTTTTACTTATTTTTTCATGAAGAATTAGTCTCTTGCCGGTTGTACCACCAGTTCGGAGACATCCTGTATATAAATATAATGCTATTTTTTATAAAAGAGAAATAATCTTTTATATATATATATATATATTTTTTTTTTCTTACAATTTCAAGTATCTATGAAGAATTAAAAGATTTTACACAAATAAATAGGTATGCGTCTTTTTCAATTGGGCTGGATCTTTGTGCCTATAGTAATATTCTTGCGTGAATTTATATACATTTTTCAGAGCTCAGTAATAGAAAATTGCTTAGCCAAAAATTTTAGAAAATTTAAGAAATAAATATTACTTTAAAGATATTCGTGAAGTAGGCGAAATTTTTTGTAGCTTGTAATTTCAGCGGATGACAGCGCTCTAACGTAATAAAGCTGATGTGAGTTAGGAGCGTGCTGATATGTGAAGTTAAAAATTCGCGTTTATCAAAAGGGATGAAGTCGGCAACGGATGAAATTGCAGCGACGGAGAGTTTTTAACGCATTCCGGTTTCATATTCATCATGAATCCGCTCGCCGATTCTCTAAGTTTTTCTGGACCTTCTGCATTTAAACTCGCCGCCCGTGGCGAGTTCTGTCGCCAGAGTCCTGCACTCCCTAAATCTTCTTTCTTACCGCTCTGACGCAGTGAGATTTTCTCCAGAGTGCATCCGACCTACATGTTACATTCTCCAGCCGAGACTTTATGAGATTGCGGTGGTAGTTGTTTACATTTATTTTTCGCGCAATAAAATCCTGGACACAGCTTGCCACAGCACGGTTTTGAGCGATTGTTTTCATTTTGTTATCATCTATTATAAAATATAATTTTATCAGCGTTTAAAGCAGTTGGTCCGTAAACTCATTTTCTTAGGAAGTTTTTAACATTTTAACAGCATATTAAAAGAAACATGATCTACACAAAAAAAATTGTAATTAAAAAAAGATTGACTGTACCTTATGAGATAATTTTGAAGTCAAAGTTAGCAATATCTTATATTTGTTATAGATACGAAACGGCTTTCGACATTGCGTTTTTAATTCTAGCGATCAAACTACTTTTACGGATTTTATGAAAAATATGAAGACAATAAAAGAGACTTGTAAAAATATTATTAAAAAATTACGAGATCATTGATTTATTTTGTGAAAAATTAATACGCAATTTCTGATAGTGATTGAAGTAACTCGAAAAGATCTGTCAACACTGCTAGCGTTGGTAATGAAAGATGCAGCCAAGATCGCACAACTCATAGCACACTGATTCTAAATTTGTAATATGCGCATACACATATTTTGTATGTGTTAATAAAATAAAATGCGAGGTTGTCACGATCGTTTCTTTAGTATCACGCATTAGTGTGTATGTCTGTTGATACAGAGGATATATTTACATATATATGCGTAACACAGATAATCCTAGCCAAAAGCATTACAAATTAAAGCACGAAAAACGATTATTTCTTTATGAGTTTTAACTCTTAATCTACGAGGTGCGATATGTTCCGGTATGTCATATCGCAATTTATCACCCTCCGCCATTTTGTCCTGAGAGTTTTAATTTCATTTTTTTCCTTTTATAGTTCAATTACAATCTTTGTAAAATTACATTCATAGTTTTCTGCCTTTTTTTAACACTAAAGCTACCGACAATTTATATTATACCTATTTTTACCGAACCGGTCAAATGACCGGTTTTTAAATAAAAGTTTTATTTTTTCCAATTGAATGTAATATGATTATCAGAAGAAACGAAAGAAGAAGAGAGATAAATATTGAAAGATTAATTATATGTATATTAAGGAAAAGAGTCGTGAAGTCAATTGAGGAAAAGCGATAACACTGAATGCAGAATTTTTAATCAAAAGTTTAAAAACGGTCATTTGACCGGCGGTGGTAGTTTTAGTGTTAAAAACTAAAATTCTAAAAATTAACAAACATGATAGGAAAAAACGAATCGCCATTTTGAAAACTGTAGGCGGTGTCACATACCGCACTTCGTGGGTTAAGGGTTAAACATCAAGTAAGTTCGATTGATCCCTTTGCTATAGCATCAAATCATATTTATAAACATTTAACACAGATTTGTCAAGCTCCTTTGTGTTGAAGTAATCATTAACTTTTTAATAATATTATCACGGAACAACTACCTTAATCTGAACATCCAAAATTCGTCGGAGGATGATGAACGATAAACGAGCCCGGGAGATTGTTGATTTATCGCTGACTTTTTACTTCGTCTTCCTGCTCTTAACTTTCTCATCAAGCCTCGATTTTGCGCTCCCCGTTGCTTGCCAATGACGTAAAGTGTTTTTGTACCAGTTTGTCGTTTTATTTCAATGAGCAACTTTCGGTTTTTCTTAACAAGTAAACTCTCGGGTGTACCGATCCTAATTACCCCGGTGATCCGTATTGTCTCGTTCTTCAGCATGCAATACGCGTAGCGTGTTAGTGGCGTGGAGTACTTAAAGTACTTCGTGTTTACTGCGGGTTCGTCCCCAATAATTAGATTCCTGGTAGAACTTTTGGTCTAGTTGCTTGCTTCGCTCTTATTATCCTCCGTCGCAAAGTAGAAATTTCGTCAGAAGTCAGTCGCGGCTCTATAATCCCAGAGTTAACATTTAATTATAATAATAATCTAGAGAGTGCACTTTGCAATATTGAGATTGTCGTTTCGAGCAAATTGAAAAATATGAGAACCTTGTTGTAGGTCTGACTTTTGAAAACTTTACTAACGATGCTATTGTGCAACTATTCTGGAGAGATACGTGCTATCTTTCAAAAATAATTAGGTAAAATAACAGATATAGCAATTTCACATTAAGAAACTGTTACACGAGTATCCCCTAAACCTACAAACTATAAGAAGTTTCGCTTCTCCGCGGATTTCTAAAGCAATATTTTTCCTTCAAATTTTCTAAAACCTCTTAACTTTTTGCTAGCAAACATAAAATTTACAATTTCGAAAGAAAAACGAATGAAAAAGAAGACACATGTTTCACAGGAATAAAAGTAAATAAGAGAAACGAAGTGTATTTCGTATATAAAGAAGAATATTAAATGTCCAATATGACTTATAGTTCGAATCTCCGCATTTCCGTATTTTTGAGTGTACAGAGAATATAAGGCGCGAGAGAAAACGTGATAGAAAAAAAAAAGAAAAAGAAAAATGGTATCTCATCGCCGCTGCGATGCGCGGCGGTTTCAGAATCAAGTGCCGTTTCCCGCGGATGCGTGGATAAAGTTATATTATTGCGGCGGGGCGGTCCAGCGGGAAAGAACGGCGTTATCGGGAGGAGGAAACTTTGTGGAAACCGATTAAAAAGTTTGAAAAGCCGTGGATTGCGCTGAGTGGAACGCGCGAAACGATGGGCAGCGGACAGAATTTTATACGGCTTGATTAATATAAATTAATTACCGCGGGACGGAAATGAGACACCGAGGAGAGACGGCCGGATGATGGTCTTTCGGATTCAAATCACTGGAAATAAGCCGATCGATCGCGTTTAATTAAATACGATGATACCGGAACGCCGCGCCGCCGAGCGTTCCTGCTTGATGCCGGAAATCTTTCTGCTGTGTGAATTGCTCTGTGATCGTGCACGATTTTATTATATCCCACGGTACGTTTTAATAATTCAAAATGACGACAAACTGAATAATGGAATATTGTAACACACGTCTTTTCCCCGATAATAGCGGATCTCCTGGGCGGCGTACTCCAATTCGACGAACTCGCAGCCAATCGCCATATTATACAGCATCGATACATAATGCATGAGGCCGCGTCTCGCACCTTTTCCGATTTATTATTTACCTTCGCCGCTCGAACAAACTAATCATTTATTTGCAACGTTTCAAGATGTTTTAATATTTGATTGCGTGTGTGCGGGATCGAAAGTGCTTCTATGCGAACGGAATAAAAATGTACGAGATGCAGATGACGATAAATCTTCGTGCGCGGAATGTATAACGCATAAAATAGTGAAGGAATGTAATAAGGGCCCTTCTACCTCTACAGAACAATTTTCACCGTATGAAACCGTCACAGACAGATTCCTCGTTTAGATCTGGAGACAAAAAGCCCCGTGTTAGAACGTCGAGAAAAATCGCCATTTCATTTTCGACGTTGAACAGCTCGGCGAAGGACTGCAGCATCCACGTGCACGCCGTTAGATCTACGCGATTTAACGTGTTAATAACAATGGATGCCGTTTGATTTGAGTAGCGTTAAACTCGCAATCACGCGGGCGTCACTGTTAATTAATAAGATCACAATTGTTAACTCTGGCATTAATCAGGCCGATGATCGATTTGTTGTGTACGAGCGTTACGCTTAATCAACTATTAGATCTCGCGCCGCATTTGTACAGAGAATGGATCTGTTTGAAAGAGTATAAGCAGTTTACGATTCCGGCATGAAGGGAATTAGCGAAACAGGATTATCACTTCGATATATCATTTCCCCCTCGTAAATTGGTTAATCAGGGGATTAAAATTTTGTATAAATGACATAATTTAAAAGATATATAAATAAATCTGCTTTAAACAGGATTCATAATTGTACTCCATATTTCAAAACATATTTGCCGATTACAATTACAGTAATATCAATTTCTATCGAAAATATCTCGTCTTAGATAAATAATTCTAATTATAGGTAAAAAATATCTAATAATGGATAAATAATCTAAATATATTATAATAAATCTAATAAAAAACAAATAACTATAATTGTTTTTTATAAAATATTAACTGTCGATTATCGATTTGCAATGCTATATAAACGGATAAGTAGAATATGACGAATACTTTGAATTCGTGTGTCCGAACTTACGGCCGCAACACGCATAGCCGATAAAAATTCGATAGGAAAGAATGCGCGGTACATCGAAAGTATTGTGCAGAATTTGACCCAGGGCCATTGTGCGAATTTCAAGTTGTCGATGTTCAATAATAGCGGACATTCTTCAAAAACGGACCTTTCGGAGCGAAGTTTCTGTCCACGCGACGTTACCATTATTCTCACTTCTCGCTTATTCTTGTTATTAGGTTGAAAGCTGAGTTATCGCACCGCCCACACATTTTTACCTCCCTCCCTCCCCCCCCGCCATTTCTTCCGTTGCAGCTCGGTTTTGGCACGTAAATTAATTTGCGTGAGAGATATGCTATTCTTCCGAGAGAGTTTGCGCAAGATATATCGTTCGCATTCCTAGCTCGTTCGCTGCTTTTTATCTGCCCTTTCTATCCTCGAATTCAAAGAAGAAATTAAGGACATCGCGCCGTTACGCAACGTTGTTGGCGAGAATCCGGGTTGTCAAGAGTTATGTCCAATCTCTTTTTGATCCAGTTAAAAACGCGTTCGTGAATTTGCGAGCTACAGGTAATGCTATTTACGGCCCCAACTTATCCAATCATTCTAATTGCAAGCGCAAAGTAAGAATACATAATATTGTTACGCGATGTTACGGCGCAGGAGGTCTTCTATATCGAGAATTACGATCAATCTGCCATTAACCCAGTTAAAACCGTATCATTTTCGCGATTAATGTCTTATGTTTACGTTCCATCTGATAGCAGTAACTCCCTTTAAAGGGAATTAAGACGCGCGTTTAGCCACCGCGGAAACGATTCTATCGGGGAATATATTAAGCAGCAGCTTACTGTATCATAGCTGTATCATAATTTATAATAACGCTCTGTCGGTTCGCATTTAGGTTGCACTTGAGTGCTCCTCAATTTCGAATCGCATTAGCGGGCCCTCGTCAGCACAATTCAATATTTCATTACGGCTAACTCCGTGATCCGCTTCAGCTCCATCGACGTGTATTTACAGGAAGCCTGCGAAAAAGAAGCTCGCAATTTAACTGACATTAATCTAATCGTCCGCGTTTATACCGGATGATATCTGAAATATCATGAGAGCGCGTGCGAGCTCACTGACCCGATTTTTAGGCGATTAATAAACGCTGAAACATGGTATGGTGATATTTCGCGAGTCAAATTGGTCAGTCGCGTTTAATTAATGGTCAGGTGTTTCTTCCTTCCTTTTTTATACATTAATTCGGCGTTAAACCGGCGTTCGGGTTTTTTCAATTATCCGCTTTCATTAAGTTGTCGGCCACGCAGCTACTCTCATTTGTCGGAAGTACGGGGGTCAGGCGCGCGGTGCTATGCGGAACGGTCAGAAAAAAATAAAAAACTTGATTTCAGCTTTCGCCCGTTAAGACAGGACGGCTTTGTCCTGTGTCGGACTCGTACGCAGAACGAAAAAACCGCAGACTTTTCCCTCGCAAATGCGCTTGATTGTTTCCGCGAGGAAACGACGTCTCACGCAACGGTAATTTATTCTCGCAAGCGTGATATTAGAATAATTAACATTGAGCAATTTCATAAAATTAAAATAAATTGTTACCATTATTGCGTTGCTGTTATACAGCGTTAAGAAAATTAAATAATCGCATAAGTTGATGACGTACGTTAATTGTCTCTCTGTCTCTGTGCCTTCCTCTCGTAATACTAACGGAACACCGTTAAAGAACAAACGGGTGTATTAAGAGTGTTATATCATTGGACTATTGCTGCCGTCTACTGCACGTGTGAGACGTAAGAAAACGTGAACGAATTTAATTAATTCCGAGAGTGTAATAAAGGCCCGTTTAAAATACTTCAGATCTCATAACTTCAACTTGCGAATATAAAGTAACCGTGATTAGCTCCGTGAAATGGAATTATATAAAATGTAAAAATATAATCATAAAATATATAAAGTGGAATTGATGCCGCCACTTTTTAAGGACGTGTAAAAATTTGGACATTTATTCGCTCGTTATATCCGCTGTCGTTATTATTGTCAATTCATATTTATACGTTTGCAGCGGAATATCGGAATATAAAATAACTGGTGCTAAACTTAATTCCACTTTTCTTTTAATATTCGCAGTATCTAAAAAATAAATCTTTCAATACGCGTCCTCGCATTTTTTTCACAGTGATTGCGCTGACAATTGTGTTAGTTTTACACACCGCTGAAACATAGGAATTTTACATTCCATGGAATTTATTTTCCCGATATAATTTATTCACGTTTTGCTCGTTCGTATCGCAAAGAGAAATAAATTACGGACTTATCGCCGCTTTTTAAGCTCTCAAGCGTCCATTGCGAGTCGAATAGTGTCCTTAATTAATGCTTTTCAGCGTGCTTCCGTTTTGATTATTCACATTTGTCATTGTGCGATTGTATAAATAGCGCGTCGACCGTTTCGTCATTAAGAATTTCCTCGCTATTGAGAGTTTCCCGAACAGATATGCCGTAATTTCCGATTTATATTTGACTCCGAACCGCATTATTCCGGAGTTTTTCAATTAATCCCACTGTGATGTTATATAGCTGCTGTTTTATTCAAATGAGAAATCGTAGGTTGACGCCCAACAATAGAGAACTGACGAAATCGGAATTATGGCGAATTAACAAAGAGGTAATTGGCATATCTCGCATTGTTAATCTTAATTAACTCTTTGTCGTAAATCAGGAATACTGCATCGCAAAAAGCGACGTCTTTCGTTGTCCTAAATAAAATATTATTTTGTCATCTCTCTGACGACGCTCTTTTGCGGACTACAAAATGCAAATGTGGATAATATATTAATTGCTGATGCACTTTCAGTGGAGATTTTGCCGTGACGAGCTCTCGCGAGTAAACGACATTCTCTTTTAATGTAATCGCGATTCCGAAATTAACTCGTTTAATAAGCAATCTAATTTATTGCAAAATTACAAAGAGCAAATATTTCAGGAAGGTTCATACACTTTTACCACAATCGTTACACGCAGAGAACTTTAAGTACGTCCGCCGTAGCGGGGAGTTTGTGTCACGCGTTCTGACTTTAAAATGAGGCCGACGCCATACATACCTCGGTTAATTTTGAACACTTTGCATATTCTAAGTATGCGCCTAACTCAAATGCCGCAACAGATACGACGACACGCGGGATTACGTACAAGGGAGGACGTGCTAAAAAGAAATCCACGGATTTGAAATGCAGATTCGGCTGAAATATGCACCCGGCGCGAAATATATATATATTTCGATTAAATTTGTAGTTAGCGACTTTTCGAGCTTACTCCCTCGACCTCGATTCGTAAAGGGCCCCGCGGAAGCGTGCCTGATGGTAATTAGATATTAAACTACAACAGAATCTCCGGCATGATCCCCGCGGCGTAACAAATCTTCATTCATAAATGGATAAAAAGAGAATAATAAAACTGGATTTCCCTACCGTTGTTGAAAGCAGGCCTCGCGAAAGTCAGTCGTTTCCTCTAGAGATACAGTTATTAACGAGATAATTCGATATAAGTTGATAACTTTTTAGGTCTCGTTACGATCAGCAATCGTTACGCGTAGCCCCTGAAACTCGCAATACCGGCTTTAATACGACTTCCTTCTTTCTTCAAAACTATAAGAAATTGTGCAATACCTCTCCCGTGTCTCTCTTTTTACGACCGTCCTTTTTTCGTACTCCGTATCCTTCGAGGTTTCAAAGCGGAAGACGTTCGCGAGAGAAAGGGCGGGCATTTTCGACTCGCGCTCGAAACGGGATACGCGCCGTAATTATTTCTGATCGATGAAGACGTAATCGAGCCCCGGCCAGTATTGCTAATCATAATTAACGCCCCGGCATAGCCGTATCGCTCCTCTCTGAGGTGTGGATACGATGGGAGTTTCCGGTTGCGCTATCGATTTCCGCGGGGCCACCCTGCCCTCCTCCGTTCAGCACCCTCGTTTTACTTTTACCTTAATCTTCTATACGGTTAAATTCACGCAGAAGGGGAGCATCTGACCGACGAAGGGATGCCGTACTTTTGTGCGAAAGACGCGCGAAAGTACCGGATGCATCATTTTTGGACCATTTAACGCCCAAGAGCGGAGACGTTCTCTCTTTCGACGACTATATGGCACAAAGTTATAACGGCCGAAGTTTTCTTTGTTTACTCCTGGGAGCTCGGGCTTTATTTCGTTGGGGACGAGGGTAAGATAGATAGAAGCCTCTGCAAATACGTGTGTATACGCGCGCGCGTGTATGTGTGCGTGCTCGTATCACTATTGCGAGAGATTTGATAATGGACATGGAGTGTATCGATTATAAGGTTTAGACCGCTGGCAATATATCGTTGTTGAGAACAGATAGCTTACAATAAACACTAAATTAAGACGTGGGCTCTCCCATTGCTTCAAGTATCAATAAGCTTCTCAGCAAATACAATTGCGCTTATATAATTATTTCTAGATTGAAAACTAGCAATCTATCGTGCGATATTACCTTCAAGCAATTACAACGTTCGCTCCAACAATTGCCGTTGATTTCATATTTTGAAGATGACTGTGGCGTCATAGATATTGCGAAGATTATATAAAGTTAGGGTTGCTAAAGCAGAATAATAATGTTATTTTTCCGCCCATTCATATAAAAGGGTTACGAGAACCATAGTATTCCACAAGTGATCTATATGGTTGTCCCAACCTTAGCGAGGGTAGCTGCTATATGGATGTTATAACCGTAATGATTATTTATAGGTACAGTTCCTGCAACCATAGTCATATACATGTTATCCTATCTGTAAACTAAAAATAGGATAACAGATAGGATAACATGTATACACTGTTAATTCCTTTGGGCCACTGCTCCTACTCAATATGTCGTTAATTTCACTAAAACAATGGTTGACATTTTGTTTTTTTTAACTACCATGTGTGTCAGAATGACATATTTGTCATTAATTTAACTAAAACGATCGGTGTCGAAATTAACGACATATTGAGTAGGAGCAGCGGCGACCCATAAAATTAACAATGACTTGGATTGAAGTTAATTTGACATTACGAATTTAACAGTGTATGACTACGGTTGCAGGTTCGTAAGCTTTATCCATAATTATCCACAATCGTATCTATAATAATATGCACAAGAAGGATCGCAATATAATACACACTTTATTTTATTTGAAAATTCTTCGTGAGTTGGTGGTAATACTGCTGCTCTCTATTCTATTGTTGCAAAAGAACTGAACTCTCAGTGCTGTGCCGTGCAACTATATCTTATAGATCCTATCTCTCAATCATACCATATTTGTTTTGCAGATCACATTAGAGAGATAAATAATTCTTTGGTTGAAGCAATCATATATAAGGATATTCTAACCGAATGTTACTTTCATAGAACGGTTGTGAGAACCATATAGGTAAGCATATCTTGACAGCTATATTCAATATAATATCAATATAACTTGAATTCACATGAGACATTTCTTTTCCAATCATAGAGAATGTTGTTGTAACAACCATAGCCCTTTTTTCCGTGTAAAGTTTATGAATTGTCAACCTGTAAGAATGTTACAATGTATATCTCGCTATAAAAGAAAATTGTAGAACAAAAGTAGAACGATCTGATATATCGTCGACTACCGACCACACCTTATACCCTTTTAGGGCGCACTTATGAACGATTGATTTCTGTCCACTTCCCGTTAAGTCACGGACAAGTAGTAAAGCTCTAATGGCCGGCATTATCATTAATGTGAGATCTCGAACAGTGTTAAACCTCTTACGAAGAAATTTGCATAATGCATAAGCAGGCTACAAGAGAGCACTTCGGGACAGTTCGGCGTAAAGTCGCAATTTTCTTGCATGACCGCCATTACACGTATATCTAATTGAACAACACTCTTATGCAAAGGCATTCTCGAAATTTGCATACAATAACGACCCTATTATTTTTCATTGCAGAATACTCTTAGCTCGCGGCGAACGCACAGACTCATGGTTTTCCGTAAATTTCATAACAAAATGAGATAAGGTAGGAATAATCGTTGAGGAAAGTCGTTCATTTAAATAACTGTTGCAACAAAACTCGTCTAACGATATATATATATATATATATATATATATATATAGACGAGTTATTGTTATATGCGTTAAATAATCGTATAATATAATAATTTTCTCCATTCGATTTGACAGGCCTGCTCGCATTACGAAACAATAACTCCGGCAGGAAGATTATAAAGTTTGAATTTTGATTGTCAATAGATACAGAAAAGTCATGTTCGTCTCGCGGCGCGGATTTTATTATCTCCCATGCACTTTTATGAAACTGTCGCGCAAACAGGAGACGGCGGCGTTGTTCTGAAAGAATAATGGGAAAAATAAAATGCGCGGCGCGGCGAGGCGAGATCTCTCGCCCTCGTCTAGTGTGAATAGTCTCTTTACCATTTGCATGGGAAAGCGGAGAGAAGGACGAACGGAGGTGGTGCAGATCTTATTGTTCGGATCGGGCGCCCCGTGGGAGGGGGAGGCGAAGGTACGGAGAAGATTAGAGAGAAATCTCCTGACGGGAAGCAGGTACGACGCTTTATATGCCAGGTGCGAAGCGCGATAGCATCGCGGTTGTGTCGCAGCGTTCTTATTTGCGAAGAATTGTATTATCGGAAACGTCGATTGCATCCATTGCCGTGCACTTGAAGAGCTAGTGACGAGTATAGCGATGATATAATGCGTCTCGTTAGTCTCACAATGAGAATGAGACCGGAAGCAAAAATAGGGAAACTTAACGAAAAACTCCTTGAGAAGCTGCGCCAAGTCGCGTATTAATCTATTATCCACGTGAGGATATTCCATTGTAATCCCTCCATTCCATTATTATCCCTCCATTCCGTTATTCCCCCATTGCTTTGTTTCAATTTGCAAACATGTCACTTTTGTCACGACCACGCGTTATTCTATGCATTGTTGGGTGTAAAGCCAAAGCCGAGCTTAAATGACGGCCCTTTGCCCGGCAATTAACGCAATTACGCTTCTGGGCGATTTCTGCAATAACGGTATATGAAACTGCAATAAGATTGCCCTTTGCTGTCGTGTTTCATGCCATTCTGCGGAAGAATCTAGTGTACTAACATCACGAATATTGCGTTCGCGGATTAGACCGTTTCTCACATGCATGGAATTTCTCTCTTATGAAAGACTTTCTCTTCGCAAGAAATACGTTAACGCTAAAAGATTTTTTTTTAATCGACGAATTGATCTTTCTGATCCAGATGTAAACGCCACTCACATCGTATTTTATTTCACCATTGAGCGCAACGATTAAAGTCCCATATCAAGAAGCATCAATCTCCGCTGTCGACGACATCGTAAAAAAAAGAAATACGCACGAGTTCTGCTTATATATACGTTTTCCCGCGTCAAAAACACATCCGACTGGCTCGTATATTTTGTAAGTGTCGTTTGTGGCTCGTGTGATGAGAAGTAGTAAAAGACACTCGGAACATTTCTTTCTTTAATTAAGGGATATAAAACGAACATTAGCTGTCCTACTTCACCTATATCAAGCACATAGATTGGTCTTATTTTTATTCTTCTTACTCAATTAGATTGTATCTTGCTTCCACTTGTCCTCAAATATTTATTGCATTGTCACGCACAAAAACGTGTACATGGGTATATGTATATATTATGTATAAATGTAAGTGTCCGCAGAGTATTCAACTTGGATGGATCTGCGGCTAAACCCAAATGACTGCGTGGAACAATCGTCCCTGCGGGGTACTCTGAATACGACACTCCTTTAAATCTCTTAGGACCTCTACATAGCGTTTAGCCCGCTAACATAGAAACGTTTAGAAAACAGTTTTCTATATAAAAAGCAATTGGTTTGTTACGCATAAAACGAAAAGAAAGAAATCCGTATTCGAGTAGAAATTAACAATAAACTTTGCAAAATGTAATCTTATTCAAAAATTATATAGCTTCCAATAATTAATTTCTTATTCATAAATTATATAGCTTCCAATAATTAATTTATTTTTAAGATTTATTTTTAGCGTTAGTTTTGTGTATATAATTAAGGAAACTTCATCAGATGTCCGAAAAGCGGTCATTAAAATCGGTCATTTAGCCGAAAATCAATTAAAATTCTCGATCAATTTGTTGCTGATACAGGCAAAGAGTTAAATCGCGGATTTTACTTTTGCCTCATCGGTCTCTTCGTGCCAATCACATTCTAAATATTTCAGATATCTGTCGGATTTCATAGAAATCCTATTAACAGCATGGAGCAAATACATCGACCATCTGTCATAATTCAACGATAGTCCACTATTACAATTCCGTACATGCGGACGATTCGACGTGGACAAAAGCGACAAGGTGATCCATAACGATTCGCCAGAGAGCAAATAATGATCATAAAAGCACCGTAGAACGACAATTATCGGGAGGACTATAAATGGTTGTTTGATCTATCGTGCTTTAATCTATGAGTTGATCATATTAAGGAGGTTCGGGTGCTTGATCGGGGGGAGTAGTGGGACGCGGGGATTTCAAGGAAAACTTAGCAACAGCGCACTAGCGTTCGAAGTATTGGGTTGGCATTGCTCGCCGCGAAAAATTGTCTGTAGCTTTTTTGGATATAGCTGAAATAATAGATTCAAAAAAATCAATTGAAAAAAAAAATCAATTTCATGTTTAATAATTAATTTTTCTACGAAATGCGCGATAACCTACCCCTTTTTTCACTCATTTATTTGTAAATATATTAAGTTAAAGTGCATATTTTTTTTTTCTTATCATTTGCATTTTTTCTTGCATTATTTCATTCTGAAGTTGTGCACTATGTCATTTCCCATAAGAACCTATGCTAAAAAGTAAAATTTTTCGTGACTATGAACAATTCCAAAAAAATTCACATAATTATATTTTGCATTGCAGAACAATATATTAAAATTTCATGAGGCTGGCTGCATTTTTTTGTATCATCTGAACCTCCTTAAGAGAAACCCGCTGTTAATTGCGTTAAAGTAAGATGCTACCGAAAATGCATTGACCCGTTTTTTCTGAACAGATATTACTGATTGTGAGAGTGTGTGTGTGAGAGAGAGAGTCAGAGAATTCGTATTTAAATTATATAATAAATATAATAATATCTGCTTCTAAATATTTTAAAACGATATAAAAAATAAATTTTTTTCATAAAAGCGATCATACGAGAGTTGAAAGCCAATGTTGAGTTTATAATTCGAAAATCGGCTGCTGGAATTATGCAGTTAAGCTCTCGTTGGATCCTCAAACAAAGTTCGAAGAATTCGCTTTCAGGCATCGATGTCGGGATATGCTTATCCCGCGAACTTATATCCTTGCCTCTTCGGTCTTTGAGCCGTCTCGTTTATATGGAGAGTTCGTAGCAGCGACAGCGAATAGAAAGCATAGAAATGAGAAGCGTCATCATTTGCGTCTTCAACCTTTTCAATATGCTTAGAATACACGCATATATAATTCACTCAAAACATCGTTATTGAAAATCGGCGTGCAAGATGGTGTTTATATTTCAATAAATATTTTTATATAATGCAACATCAATTATTTGTATTATGTAATACAACAATTATTAACCTTTAACACGTTGAGTGCCACGTGGGCCATCGGTGGCCCACATTGGACTTTTCGTTCAGGCCGTTTGCGCATATTGTACGTTACCTCTTCTTCTTGATAATAATGACTTTTTTAGTTATAAATATTATAAAATACATCTTATGTTTATAAGATGTATTTTATAATATTATTATACACTGAGAGAAAAATTTATGATATTTGTGACTATAATGAAAAGTTAAATAATTATGGTTAAGTGCACCATTTTTATAGTTATTACTGCTATAATGTTAGTAATAATAACAAAAAAATAGTTACAAATACCATAATTTAACTATAACTATTATAGTTAAAAAAAGGTGTCAACTATAATTATTAATAATAATTAACTATAATAATTATAGTTAAATTACGGTTTTTGTAACTATTTTTTTGTTATTATTACTAACATTATAGCAGTAATAACTATAAAAATGGTGCACCTAACTATAACTATTCAACAAACTATTTAACTTTTTATTATAGTCACAAATATCATAAATTTTTCTCTCAGTGTATGTTTATATATAATAAATAGATAAATAAATATATAATAATATTTTATAATAGTATTATATGTTTATATATAATAAATAGAGCAACGTAGGTCATCGGTGGTCCACGCGGCGCGAATGGAAAGTCACGTGAAGTTAGTGCGGCACTCAACGTGTTAATAAGAATATAATAAAAATCACAATATGATAGAAATCTTTTTCAATATGGCTAAGAATATCGCAAGAATGAAATTATGATCGACAGGGATGCGCAAGATTTTTCAACGTAACATAAAATATTTTTGCGGCATCGAAATGACTGCGTGCACATTTTTTCCTCGAAGCTGAAGGCGCAGTAAATTAATGTAGAAATTTCTATCTGGTCCGTTTGAGTCCTGTCTGAAACATTCTGGCCGTGATTTCGCGTGGTACGATGAACTTATCATTCTGACATTATGCGGTCGCGATGACAACGATGAAATATCAAGTAGGAGACTGCGTAAAAGTCCTGGTCCCTGTGGAGCCCAACAGATTACACCATGCCGAAAATGCGCCCGCGGTTTCCGCGACCGCGCCGCTGCGGTTCATGCCTCACAATAAATTCCAGCACATTTCGGTTGTTACTGTTACCTACTTATACTTAACCATTACATACGCGCGCACCATGGAATTATACTTTCCGGTCGGATATGGTGCAACTGTGCAGCGCGAAACTGTAAAATTATAACGCTGGCTGGCGTTTCTAATTTCGTTGAACGCGCTAACGTTTCGCGCAAAACGCTCCGGGTCACTTAAACGGTAATGCACGTGGATGCGAATCGTATGCGAAAGGTCAGAGCGCGGTATTGTAATATTGCAATGTAATATTACCGGTATTATAATATATAACGGTAACATAATACAGAACGGTAATATTGTAAAGAATATTATATAATAACGTTTTAACATTGCAGCTGTTTATGTCAACGTTATGATTTATTGTTTTGTGTTTCGACAAATAAAATGTCATTAGCATCTCTTGCATAAATTATCGCAATAAATAATAAAAACCGTTCCGTATTTTGGGATTTACGCGCGTTAGCGGTGCGGTATTTGCTGTCGAGAATTTTTTGTGACATCGAGATATGTGTGAACAGTTGCTGTCTTTCCTTGTGCGACATTTACTACGTGCCTAGGTGCACTTTGTAGCTCGTTAGTCCGCGATGCACCCTTTCAACTCTCGACCATTTTTGCTACATGAGCCTTCGACGTTGTAACGCGTACAACGACACGCCTACAAGAGAGAAAAAGAGAGAGAGAGAGAGAAAGAAAAAAGAAAGGCTTTAGAAAAGAAACAGAAAAGCTTTAGAAAGGTACGAAATGCTCCTAGAGCTTATCCATTCGTCACTCGTCAGTGAAGTGATCTAATTTCGGGAAATACTGGCCGATTTAAACGTTGCTTTATCGTCAATTTCACCGTTTTGTAACACGGTCAATCGTCTTCGCGCATTCCGAAAGTGTATCCCGAATTCACAATGCTTTGCTCGGCCGAAAAGATACGCGACGCGAACGGACAAAATTCATTGGCATACGTGAACGGTAAACGTAATGCCCTAAATGTAACTATACGTATAACTTCGATGTAGCATTGATGTAGCATTGATGGTACCGAAAAAAAACTTAACTATATTATTTATACAGACTCGATATTAAATATAGTATAAAAAAGATCAGAGAGAGAGCCTATTAAAATTCATCATTGAAGTCTGTCATTCCTAATGATTGCGTTATAGATTTTACGATATAATTTTTGATATAAAGAAAATAAAAACCATTTCCAAAAGATAATAGTATACAATTCGAAGAAAGTCTAATAATATTTTCAATTCAAGTCTAGTAATGAATTCAATTACATCTTTAACCATCTGAATCATCTAACCAAGCAGCGAAATATCAAACATAATTCTTCGAAACGTATCGTTGACACCATTTTAACGCATGAATAATTTGAGATATTCTTTGTGTTGAAAGAGGAATTATTCGTCAAACGTATTAGCCACAATGATTTTGGATGAAGCAAAATTACACGAAACATGGCTTGTTAATGAATCCTGAGGTAGAAAACCGTTATTCATCTATTCATATTAAAATAATCGTATTTTTCAATTCCCTCGAGAGTATGGCGAAGCAATTTTAATTGCGGATATTTTATAATGGCACCCTGGGGGCGTGAATGGAACTCGCTTTTGTAGACGAGTTCATCGCGCAATGTAAATAACGCTCCCGAATAATCCCGCGTGGGATCAATGAATCATCGGATTTATACAAATTCCGCGCCCGCATCATTTCGGTTGTATTATTATAATCTTTACACATTTCACCAACATTTAAAGCTCGTTACTCACGCCACGACTGATACAAAAATATGGGCACGCAAAATATGTAGTGAGAAAAATACCTCATCCTTCCGATTGGTTGAAGTTACATAAATATTGTAATATTAATATAATTAAAATAATTATGTTAATAATTTATGTAATACAAATTAATAGTAAAAAATGTTAGATTTAAAAATGCAGTCTCTCCTTTCTACGCGTATTTTTAAAGTTATTCTATATTATTTTGTTAGATTTAAAAATGTAATCTCTCCTTTCTCCACACGCGTTTTTAAAGTTATCCTATATTTTTATTAAATTTTCAAATATATCAATGAATACAGATAGCTGTGTAAGAGGAATAGTAATAAGAAAATCAGTACTATGAAAACGTATGTTCGATACAAAAAGCGATTGATGAATTCACTTCTGACAAAGAATAATGGGACTCATTTGTGGCGAGCGGTTCTCGATCTCAAAGTCAGAAGAAAAATGGATTTCTTGTACCTACCGCGGAGAATGGACATAAATGTAGATCCACCTGTACAAATGAAGACCCATTTTTCACTTGGCAGCCCTGTGATTTCGCCAATGACTTTTTACGATAACTCGACCGAAGTCTGCGATAACTAACTACAATGCGATATCAGGCGTTACATACCGCGCTACTCCAAAACCGATAAATCATACCTTGTGCCCATTTTTGTAAAATATCGACCCAACTTATAGCTGTCTCGAACGTTTTATCTCGGAAACATTTATAGGACCGACATGGAGTATTGACGTGACTAATTTTTCGACGTGCCTTCGTATAGCAATAAACTTCTTGTGCCATAACGTTCCTACACGTGAAGAAAGATAGTACAGATAAAAAAATAAAAAATATTAAATTAAAATGAAAGATTTATTTTAATTTAATATAAAGTTATTTATAAGAGATATTTTTATGTATCTCGTTATTTCAACAAATTTATATTTCATTTATGAAAAAGAAATTCTTATTTTATTTTTTATGAAAAAGTCAGCAAATTAACTTATTTACTTTGTAATTTACGGTACACACAATGTTGTGTGATTAATATTTTATTTTTGCCTTATGACAGTTGTAAAGGCTTCACAATTCTCACATATGCAATGCAATGCGATTTAGTAGGATGTTTTCGTTGTATTTTAACGTGACCCCTGACAAAGGGCTTTTTGCCGGGGCTTTTAATCATCCCTCTGGTGTGTCACAGATTTTTACCTAACAAATCGAAGCGTGCTATCATCCTTCCGCTAATCGATAAACATAATTATTCCACGTCAGTTTTGCGAACATAAAAGTCCGGTGGAAACAAAGCTTTGTAGATCGAGACGCAGAACGAGGAGGAAAAAGGAGCTACGGGAATCAGCAGCCCTCCAGCAATGAGCTATAGATCATAAGCCGCCGTGCGACGAAGATTGATTAGTACAGATTCATTTGTTCGCTGACTTTTTCTTATTAACTCTTGCCAGAGAATGATAATGTGATTATTATTCCCGAGAAATTTTGGTACTGTTAATGAACAGGTAGATTTGACAGAGAGATTATCCGACACGTACTAAAGTTCACTAACAAGATCATTATAAAACTCGTTAATACCCCCGTGTTACTAGAGTAATTATTTTTACAACAGCAGGGATTAGATGATGTCATTATTCAAAGTTCGCGCTAGTAGGTCACCGAAAACTTTATTACTAATGCATCAAATGCTAAATCGGTAATAAATAAATAAATCATTATTACAATTGTTACAATGCACAGATTTATGTGTTGTATCAACAATTATGTAATCAAATACTCATCTCCGCAATAATACCGTAGCAAGTATTATAAATTTATCAGAATTAAATACTATCGTTATATGATATATTCATATTATTCAATGTTAACATTTACAAAGTTAATATTTACAAAGTACTGATAAAGTAATCGAAATATGGTGAATTTTTAGAAAACGAAGTCACACACATTCGCGCGTTTATTATCGAAGCTCTTACTTGATTTGGCGACCGCCTTTCGGCGGCCTTCCTCGGTTGGGGGCCCTCTCTAGTGGTCCCCGAGTTGTACTTTCCGGTCCCCGAAATCCAGCGCTGTAACAGCTAGAAACCAGAGATCCACTGTCGTTAAACGACGGCCCCAACACGCGACGGGACGCGACATGACTGTGTGCGAGGACGGCGCGAAGGAATTTTGTAAAATCACGAAATTTTCGTCCCACGTAAATCGTCATCGCGCGTGTTATGTACATACGTATGATGCATGAGTGTGTCGTGTAAATTTAAGCGCACTGTCATGCGGGGGAAGCGGTCAACGTAGATGCTCGACGACGCGACAGCGGTCTGGCCGTCGGTGAAAGTGAGCCGATCGTATTTTGGCCGCGTTACAGGACGACTGTCGAGTAGGACTCCGCGTGATTAGTGGCCGAAACGTTGCCAGGATCGATGCGAGAAAAAAAATAGTCCGGATGTCCAAGGCAGACGACTAACACGGTGTTACACGATGGTTCTAATTAACGTAATGGCGCTCCGAGGCTTCCGCAAATGTCGCGAGAGAAAGAGAGAGAGAGAGAGAGAGAGAGAGACACGCTCGTAATTTACGTTCCACTCGCCCGTATTCTCGATGTTACATCGTCGCGGCGATAGCTCGCGGTGATACCGTCGCAAAAACCGAGCAAATTTTTTTCTGCAATCCGATTAAAAAAGTGATTTCGGTTTCGAATGACGATAAACAGAACGCGGCGCGGGGACGTCGCAGTGAAAGCGGTCAACGTTGAATCGGACACATCGGTCCCGCACCACTTTGTGCCCGGCGCGATTGGCTACGAAGCCAATTTTTAAATAAACGCGCAGCCGGTATTTTTGCGCCGTAGCTTTTCGTAGTTTGTAATAAAAGCAGCGTCATTCGTTGAATTTCGCGGAACGGTGCGATATTCGTTCGGAAATATTCAAATATCCGCCGTTGTTTGTCAAATTATCTCTCCGGGTTCAGCCGCTCCGATTTTCCGTATAGCACCATTATGAAGTTCACGATTGTCATATTGGCCATCGTAAAACGCACGTACCGAAGCATGAAACTGTGTTTGTTTAAATTGTATCTATCGCTATTGCATGGAATTTCAATAATAGATTGTTTAACAAATTTCGAGTCGAAAAGGTGCATCGTTAAAGCGTTTGATGCGGAGAATCATCGAGAGATACATCCACAATGTTGACAAAGTTAACTTCATCAGTTAAAAATGTCAGGATTCTCGTCTCCGCTAAACGATTGTCGCAGTCGTTAAGCTTTATACACCGTGATTTCTTTCCCCTTGTTATTACAAGAGCCACTGGAACACTTCCCGAAAGTGGCAAAGTACCTCGGAATCACGAGTCGCGTTCGTTTCTTCGATGTTTTCTGGACTCGAGCCAAACGGAATCGTATGCTTGGGGAATCGTGTCGATTATCGGCCAAATTAGATTCGTTAGCGAGAAACGGAGATGGCGAGACAGACAGCGCATTCCCCCGCGGTGCCATGCGACTTGAGTTTCCATCGATCTCCGCGTTCGACAATATTTTAATCACTTTTCCGTCCCGCGGTTGTTCAGCGGTGGCCACATGGTTTCCCAATTTATATCAGAGATCAGACCACCGTTCGCGGCGCGGCAAAAGACACTACCACACAGTGGGGTGCGGTACGATACGTGACCGATGAATAAGGATGAATGGACGGTCGCATCGTGAAAGAAAAAAAAAACGGAAAATAGAACAGCGTATCGCGCGGAGTTTGATGAGGACCTTTTCTTCATCGCGGCCGTCGGCGGATATACGACGGCGGAAAAACTGTAGACGAGAACGAGACGAGTAATTGGACACCGGGTGGCCATATTAGAGCACGCGGAGACGGACGGAGATGGAGAACGGGGAGACGGAAGAGCGAGACGGCGGAAGGGAAAGGATGGACCGAGAAAGTGAGAGACGAGAAAGAGACGAAGAAAGACGCGGAAAGCGAAACAGAAATGGGGTAGCGAAATCGGTGCGTGGGCGGACGAGTTGAAGAGAAAATGAGCAAGAGATGCAGAGCCGAGATAAAGGGTGAGCCTTAACAGAAATAGGGGAATACAGACCGAGCATGTATAGATGCAAAGAGCGCCAGAGAATTGTAATGAAGAAGCGCGTGGGGTAAGAGAAGGTAGAGAAACGCGGTGACGACGGAGGAGAATGAGAAGAAGGAGAAGGAGGAGAAGGAGAAGGAAGGAGGGTATAAGGTAGCAAAATTGATACGGTTAGAGAGGGCGAGTTAAAGGAGAAATGAGAGAAGAAACGGAGAGAGAGAGATGTAAAACAAGAAAATTGGGGAAGCCAAGTTAATAAGAATCCTCGTTTCCTCCTCCCTTTCGAAGTAAACTGAATATATACGTAAATGAGACGAAACGTAAATTATGAAAAAGAGAGAACAGAAAAATAAATAGGGTTGAGGGATGAAAGAATAGTCTCTTATAATAAAAGTCCAAGAAGACAGTATAACAATAAGCGCAAATATTTTCATCCCACAAAGTGATTATGGCGCGCGAACGATATTTATAGCACTAACAATAAAAGAGAAATCAGAGAAAGGCAAGGCGGAATATAATAATGAAAATAGAAAGAAAGAGGTAGCTACAAAGTCATAACGAAAAAGCACGGATTCGGAACGAAATAATCAAAATGGAATGAAATATTTAAGTGGAAACGGTAAGGTCGTTGGTAAAAGAAAGGGCGAAATGAAGAGTCCTTTTGCCAGATAGTGAGAGGAAGAGAAAGATTGAGATAGAGAAAGAGAGAGAATACTTTGATGAAAAGCTGCAACCAGGTTGTAAAATTAGCAGAAACGAAATTGCGAAGTCGGTACTAACTAACGGCAAAAAGACCTTTAATAAAACCAGAATTCTAAAAATCGTGGAGGATTCGCGCAGAGAATTCGCATCGGGAATAGCGTGAAGGAGTAAAGTAAGATGTCCCAAGGCAGGCTCGGGTTAAAGAAGATAAATGTATCAAAGAGCCAGAGAATAGGAGACGGGGGGAACAAGAATCGCACGGAAGAGCACGTTGATTCAAAGACAAGCGGACGAGAAGCGAAATCAGCAAGACGGGAAGAAACGTGGCGAAAAATTCGAGCGGAGACAGATTCAATGGGCTATGGGGACCGAAGCGGTCTCGCGGTAACTTATTTACTTCGGGAAAGGCCGTAAAAGAGATCGAGAAGGATCAGCTTGAAACAGAGAGTGGACATAGAGGAACGGGGTATGCGGATCCGGAGAGCGGTCCAGCGTACCATCGTCATCGTCGCGATCTACCGTGTTCACGCGCGCGCTCGCGCGCGCGTGCGTGCGTGCTTGCGCGATACCGTTTTAGTATCCGAGCGCACACCGGTGCGCACCGGTGTGCATTATCTAACACTTAAAATTAGACGGCGACGGCGACGGCAGCGACGACGACGATGATGATGATGACGACGACGACGACGACGACGATGGCGACGACGGTGGATATAGTCTCTCTCTCTCTTTCGTGGTCCATAAGAGGAGGAAGAAGACCGGAACGAATGGAGATCTCCGTTGGAGGCAATTCCCGTGGATTATCTCGCGATGCGCCGACGATGCACTTGCACTTAATCGACGATATCACGTGGAACTTTCTCTCCGGCGACACTTTCTTTTCCTTTTACAACACTATATACGGCACGATGCGCCCGCGCTCGTTTCCCCGTCCACGATCTCACCCCTTCCCCTCCCTCTACTTCTTCCGGCCTTACTTTCCGCCGTTTCGCTCTAAGTAGTGTGACGTTTATCGTATATGGTGTGGATGATGAGGTTGCCGATGACGAGGTTTACTCAGACGCACCGCGTTCGTCCGGGCCGGCTGGCCGCCCGTCTTAGAGTGAATGTCTTATTAGTTATTTCTGGTTTAGCTACTTCGTCGCCGCTCTGTTCCTTCTCCTTCTTTTCTTGATCTTCTGCCCGAACCGACTCTCCTGCCCTCCCGCCGTTCCGCAACCGTTTCCGCACTCGCACGTTCTCAACCATCGAACTCAATCTGCATCGCGCCATCAGCCGTGCAAGCTCGAAAGCTTATGTATACTGTCGGCTCAGTGCTTGCGGCGGATTCCCGGTGTATTCTCAGCGAGATCGACGAAATCCGCTACTGCGATCGAACGAGATTCATCGCAACCGAACCGGAGACTTACCGATAACTCGTCATCAGTCTCGTCGTTCTTGCATTAAATTAAAAATTTAAACATCGTTCTTGGATCGCGAGTTCCCGAGGAGAACTTCAGCCCGGAAGATAAATCAAAGAAGAAATTTCGTTTTACTCGTGAAACATCTCAATGGAATTTTTGGAGCGCAACTAATCTCATTGACCATCCTGCGAAATAACATTTTTTTCTTGACACGTATCTTGTTGTTTATTCATTTAAAAAAATAAGAATGTCAATAGTTCCTTTCTATTTTCCTTCATTTCTGTTTTCTAAATCACAGGTCGAGTACATCGTCGAAAATACTTTATGACGTGAATATCCGAGATATCGCGAACGTTCACCGATGTTTTTTTTACACTACATAGACGTTGACGAGGTATCCGGGTAAATTCTGGTCCCGCGAGAGCTTGTCCTCGCGAGTGCTGAATATATCCCGCGACGCTCCTCTTTAACCTTCTACGTACGTAGGGGCAAAGTTTACGACTGTGCGTGTAACTTCTTTTTACCCTCCGGTTATTCCCAATTGTTGCTTTCACAACCCCTGAATTTTCTTTTCGCGTCCGAATAATACACGCGTATATGTACTCGTTTTACTTGTATTTTATTACAAGTTATAAGAGCGGGGCGGATACGTTGGTTAGATACGCCGCGCTTGGGGAATTTTCTTGTAAGGGAAAACCGATCTGGTGCCTATAACATTAAACTTTATCGCGCGATAAGATTGTTCATTTTATGAGAATTAAAAAGATTCCGCATATTCCTTTGGGAAAAACAACAAGTCCTAAATTTCCAAACAAACATAAATTCTTGTAAACGTTTCCATTTCTATTTTCCGCTTTTTGCGCGGTACGATGTTGCGGAACATAGTGCAAAATTACTAAATGGCGATGTATAAAAACCGGATGTTATTCAGTAATAAAAACGAAACAGCGATATTTCAAAAAATATCCGTTAATGTAGTTGATTTTATTTACGATACATTACGGTTCTCTATTTCCATATAAAAAATTCATTTTTGAAGTGAAAAACAGAAAGAATTAATTATTAATTAGGATTTACAGATTATTATATAATTTACATAAGTAAACTTTTATCAATATCTGGCAATGCCAAATAAAACAGCATTTACTTGCTCAATTACGTTAACTATATCTTCTACGAAGTGAGACTGAGTGAGATGTGTTCGAGACTAAATAGTTTCGTTAACGTGGCAAGTAAGATCGCCCTTGCAGGTTGAAAATAAACGGAAACGTTAAATTGTACTGATTAACTCGTATGATGTCACGATCCGGCGAAAAGAGAATGACTCTTTCTGTGTTTGCGTTTCGTATCGGGGCTTCTTCCTCTTCCAAATACGGATGATGTGTTAAAAGAGGTCTCGTTAAAGTATGTGACCCGTTACCGAGCCCGAAGAGAACGGGAGACTTTAAAAGATGACAAAGTGGATGCCGGCGCGTTACGTACGGGCTGCAGGTTGCTCGACGTAACGACCCTTACATCCCCATTTATGGCTTCCTATCCTTTCAAAAGCCCAGCGATAATAAATGATAGCGAGAGTAGAACACGGAATTCCTTCAAAGAAGGAAGAGGAGAAGTCAAAGAGAGTGAAGAGAAGAGGGAGAGAGAAAGAGAGAGAGAGGAAGGGAGGGAGAGAGAGACAGAGAGAGAGAGAGAGAGGGGGAGAAGAAAAACGGTGACTCTTTATATAGTTTGCACCGACGGGTAATTACGCGCGGAGAATTACTTTACGGATCGTTATGTGTGGCCAATAAGGACGCACCATTTGCGAAAAGCGTCGGTCCGACGAAGCAGATCGCTGAACTTTTGCGGCGCAAGTGAAATTGTGATTATTATTCCACAGGTTATCTCCGTCAGAGCAGACCCATTCCGCGGAATCTACATTTCCCCGTCTAATGTAACGCGATCGTTGATAACGATTACCATGTCATATCCGACAGTCTCTTCCGCCGGAATATTTGCGACGGATGAAATATGCTTTCTCACGCACAATAAGTAGTAAGAGCGTAATAAAGGGAAACGAGCAAGGTGAGGCGAGAAATATGTACTGCAGCGAATGCATATCGGAAGAGGAACGAAATGAATATTGCTTGCAAAAGATTAAATCTTAGTGCGACTTTCAGAGCTTCAACGTATGATTCAAATTTCAGATAATTATAATTGCAAGCGATATACATATAATAGTTACAGGTGGATAAAAAAGATATTGCCAAGAAAGGCAATATAATAATTTCAATGTATTACATATTTTCAGTAATTAAATATTTTCTATGAATAAAAATTTTAGATAAAATAATATATAATATAATTCCCCTTCTAAATATAATTTAAACACACACACAATATGTATTTTAGATTTTGTAATTATATATTTATATTTGTTAATTGTAACAGTTTAAGAATCGCTTTTCTTTACGTTGCCTATTTTGTCCTTAAAATTATTTCTGTTATTTCCGCGAATTTACTTGTTACGTAATATTGCACCTGTCTAATTTCACACTACGAATAGTTAGAAATCTTCCTCTCAGCCAACAGTTACAGTGACTTGACGATAAATCTTTTACTCATGCAATAACTCTTCTAACTAAACGGTACCAATAATCCTCTCTATCCTCTAAGTAGTAATAACCGAGTCTGGCATGACGGGCTCGATGCCTCGCCAGATTGTCACGCGATATGGTTCTCTTCTATTGTCACTGACACTCGGTGACTTCCCCGGTATCTTCTCGTAATACCGCTCTCTCGCTCCCGATGTATGCGTCGAGGAACTCACAGGATTAAACGAAAGATCATATTGTGGGGTTGCAATAAAGGGGAACGTGCTTTTTACATAAGATGCAACGCGCGCACTCGGCTTTGTAAATTCACGCTCTTGGCCTCGTATCGCGTGCATATAAATCTGATTTTGCATTTTTATATAGAAACGAACGTGTGTGGAATACTTCGCTCTCGTTTTGACCGGTAAGATTAACCCAGAAATTCCACTTCCGCTTTAAGTGGATTCCTAAGCGGCCCAGACGGCGGTAGCATAGATATCTCTTGGAAAAATCAAAGACGACAGCTGGGATTCGAATCTTGGCCCGTTTAATTGAATTCCGGAACTTGATGCGGCACACAAGTCGGTCCAGGAATTACCGGATTACTCATCAATGACAAATTCCTTAGGAAAATTCAAGGCGAAATATCGGATAGATCCTTTATGTACGGAATCTCAAAAATAGAATTACTTCGTGAGATAAAAATTAAAGCTCCTCAAATAAAGATTAAGTTAAGATTTGACTATTCATCCTGCCAAATATTTAATTAATACACAGCACAAATACGCGATAACATCTACATGCAAAATTGCTTTCAATCGTCGATACAATTACGAAGAAGTCTCAATATTGTTCGCAAAGTTTCCATTATTCATCTCGATACAGCACCGGCTTATAAAGTATTTTTATCTGTGAAGGAGGAATACAAATCGGAAGAAGAGGACAAATGAAGCGAGGCACAGGAACGGCGGAGAGAAATGAGAATTCACGACACGCGACATTGTGCTGTTGCGACGTTGCGAGAGAACCTTATCGCGAGAGCGCAATGGCGATTTATCTGTTTGCCAAGAGGATCCAGTTTGCTCATCAGGACATATTCCACGCCGCGTTTGTTTCACGTGTATATGTGTATATGTATGTGTGTGTGTGTGTGTGTGTGTGTGTGTGTGTGTATGCGCGCGCGCGTGCGTGCGTGCGCGTTGCCTGCACTCGTATATATCCGCAAGCGAAACTGCATCGGCGATTTTTCTTTTTACGTTGCGGCTGTAAAAGTTCCACGATAGCAGCGAACGCTATTCTCCATAAGACTCCCTCGGCCTTCTTTGCCTGTATAATGCATCGAACGCGATGTCGTTGCGCATTGTTGCGCAAGCGAAATCCCGTAACGTCAGTCAGTTAGTCATGCAGTCGTTCCCTTTCTAAAATGCATTTGGAATTCTCGCGACAGACTGCTGTTTGATACGGTTCGACTGTTCGTCTTGTAATCTCAGGCTGCCGCGAATTGGCGCTACGAAACGAGACTTCCGGCGTTTCATATATCAAAGACGAAGCGAGAGACGTAGGTCAACAATGCTGTCGACAAAGTCGTTTGAATGACGGAGAGGAAAATCCAACGCCAAATGTCTTATATCCATGCCATAATGCCTTATTTATATGAAAGTTCGCAAATAATTATCAGCCAAAACATTTGGATCTTCATTTAGTTGGATATTTTAATCGTGCAAACCTTTAACACTGCAAACCTTTATAGAGAATTTGTGGTATTAAATATACATTATACCAGGCATCGACAGATTCGTCAGAAATAATCTTTGGAAGATTTTGGCGAAGTTACTGTTTACTGACGATATTAATATCTTTCGCGTGATCATTTAATCTATTCGACGACAGCGGCCTTGGGAGGATACCTGCGGGACAATTTCCCGGTGTTTTGCAAGTGAAATTTATACAGTATTCAACATCAATCTTGATGAAATTTCGTCGGCTCGAACATCGATCGGCGTGAAAAATACGCTGAGGTCGCGACGAAGTCTCGTGCGAAACGAAATTGTCCTTCTAACTTTGAGATAAACATGTATAAAACTCTATTGACGTTTAATCTTCTAATATAGCTTCTATAGAGTTCTATAAACTATAGAATTTTAATAATAGAGATATCAAGCTCGTTGATATGCAATGTAAATTGATAAGGACAACGGCCAAAGCAAAAATTAAGATGATATCAATAATAGTTAATTCGCTAAATAATTAGAAAGCAATGTACGTTTCGACTGTTACTTACAATTAGTCTTCTTCAGCATGATTAAAATTAAAATACATGGATGAAAAAAGCAGCGAATTAAAAAATGGTACAAATATATTTAATTGGGTTGAATTAGTCTTTGAGTAAAATAAAACGAAATAAAAGTCAGAAAAATATAGAGTTTTTATATCTTTCTTCGATTTGTGGTATGTATGGCAGTAGCCGTGGACCATTGCTGGAATAAAAATTTTTACTATGTTATTATATTAATAATTATTAAACTCTTTTGTGAAAACATAGTAAACATTTTTATAATTTCAGCATGGTCCACAGCTGCTGCCATACACAGTCATTTTTAATATAAAATTTTCTCCGTGTATACCGATATTCTCATATTAACCACAAGAGTTAGTAATTTATTATAATTAATTTTGTCGCGAGATAACTGTATCTTTAGCACGTCTTTATAATTTGGTCATGCCATGTTCCTTGCATATTTAGCACAACATTGATTTGATATAAAATTATAAAATTATATCGTGCAATCGACTTTACGCTTTATTTAGTGAAAATCCAATTGAACGTCATCTCTTTTTTGCAATTTTCAAACTCTCGATGTTTGAGTGAATAAAGTCGATTGGTAATCAAACTTGTGTGTTCGATCGTGAAACACGGGCGCGATAGACTCGTAGGCCGAATTTTGAAGTTCGCCGTCGGTCACACCGCACAATGGACATTGTACGGAGACCTATATCCCTATCCCTAGTAGCCGCTTAAACGTAAATGGCTACATAAGCCGAAACAAAGGGCTCGTCGAACTAACAATGCGCCTGTACATGGCTGGCCAAACAGGTGTTTCCTGCCGTAGCTCTTCGAATTATGTTACATTATCTGGATGACTTATAGCGCATGGTAATTGCCATCGATTGACTAGTTTTATAATGTATATCGAATCTCTCCACTTGCGTATTTACGCTAGTTAATCAAGCTGATATATATATACAAGGTCATAAGTCACGCCCGATCTCTAGAGAATGAATTGACAAAGTCAAAATAAGTCGAAAATCAAGAATGACGAAATTACGTTTAAGCCTTCTTTGAAGAGATAGCTTTCTTGAACCTTCTTTTAACAAATCATCGATTTATGATGCGTTATCTACAATAAAAGTAAGCGTAAGAGTAGGAGTAGGAGTAGGAAATAAAATAAAGCCCGATCTACAATAAGAAGTTGATCCGTCTACATTACGTAGAGTAAGCCTAAATTAAGTATTAAGAACGGCGTAAGGAGTTAGAGTAAGGGCGTAAGCGAAATAAATAATTTCCATTTCGTCTTACTCCTACTCCTGCTTTTCACGTTCGACCAATTAGAGCGCAGGAGGAAAATTACCGGCAAATGTGCGAGATTCGAGTTTCCGGGAGTGTAAACTACGTTCCAGTGTTCTTAAAATATTTAATATAATTTGCTATACAAATTTGATATAAAATTAAAGAATTAAACAATGTTATACGAGGACGATGTGTTGGACAGCGCTTTTGACAATTATAGTCATAATCAGAATGTATCAGAACCTCAAATCCAAATATGGAAATCATTAATTAATTTAGTTCAACCAAATTTGTTGCTGTATCAGAAAAAACACAAAGAATACAGTAACAAAAGTATGAAAATACAGATATGGAACAATATTGGGGCATCCTTAATACCGCCAATGACTGTTTATTGAATAACGTTGAAAAAGTGAGGTTAGATTTGATGCAATTTTCCTCTTGCGTTCTGATTGGCCCTTAATTCTTTCTACTCCATCGTATTGTAGACGGAGCTAGCGTAAGCATCTTTACGCCAAAATCGTTACTTCTACTTCTACTCCTTACTCTATCTATTGTAGATCGCGCATTACTCTTACTTCTTACTCCACGCTTACTCCACGTATTGTAGACGGGACTTGATACAGTAATGTTTGAAATTAAGGCGCGAGTCGCGAGCGCGGTTCCGGCGGTCGCGAGCGTGAGGTGCTGGTCTACTTCCGGTGGCTGGCGCGCGGCTCGCAAGTAGACTCGCCGCGCGTAGCGAGAGTGGCCGCGTCTTCAACGTTTTTCTCTTGTCTCGCTACGCGTTCGTGCAAGATAGCGTCGGTCTCGGCCATTACGCGCCCTTGTGTTCCACGGTGAATATTCGCTTGTGCGAAGTGGTATAATCTGAAGTCGCCTTCTGCGCATTCCGCATTCTGTACAATAAGATAGTGTTAAGCATCGGTTCTAGATTCACGGCTTCCTTCCGAATTTGCTTTCGCGTCGTACTACTGGTGTGACGACAGGGGCCTATTCCGTATCTCTTAAAGGAGTGAAAATGCGAAAAGCGAGCGAATTTACTAGGTTTTTACCAATGAAATTGCTCAAAACCTAGTGAATTCGCTCACTTTTCGCATTTTCACTCCTTTAAGAGATACAGAATATGCCCCAAGACGACCGCTGCTGTATTCACGGGCCGACACCCACCGCCATTGTTGCTGAGCCGTGCTGCAGCGCATCTTTGATACGAGGCTTCGGAAACGAGAAAGGAAGGCCGTGATCTGGGCTACGGAATATAGTTACTGCTTCGAAAGCGGATAAGTACCTTCATCTACTTTCTTCCGGAAAGACCGGAATAAGCGTTTTCAACGCAATTGCATCTTTCCTTGAGGCGTATCCAAATACTTCGGACAGCGCACTCATAACGCGTACTCGACACGCACTTTCAAGTCACGGCATAAATTGTCCGGACGCTTTTGAAACAGCGACCCGTCGCTATTATCGTGAATTACCATGATTTCTGCCTTTCGCACGGTCCTATACCAAGTTAAGAATTAGAATCTCGGTTTTACAATGTGATACAATTGTGGAATTCGGCGTGTTTAATAGCTACTCGCGTCGGACGAATCGTATGCGATTCCTGGGCATCGTCTGCGCTTTATCTATTTTAACAAACGGCATTGTTTTGCACAACATTGCATCACCTTCACATTTACGACCGAATCGCTTGATTGCGCTTATGTAAAGCGACTCGATTGATTCGATTGCACCAATTACGTTTGGCATTCGCCGGAATATAATTTATTTTCAGATATATCTCAAGTCAGACCACGTCATTGAAAATTACCACGCCCTTGCCTTTCCGGAAATTAGCCACGATTTGACGACGTTACTTTCTTTGTTTGGTTTATTATTACGGGGCACTTCTTTATCTGGCTTTGTGCTTTGGAAACAACGAGCCTTCCGCTAAATGAACCTTATCTTCGAATGTCTGCTCGGACGTAATTGCGGTCTGACTTGAGACGTCATAATAATAATATAAAAATAATATATATGTTGAATTGAATGTTTATTTCTCTGGTATATTTACTAATATTCATTTGTGTATTTTTATGTATCGTTTCGCACATGAGAGCGCCTGAGTTCTTTATTTAATATTAATTCTATGTGATCCCTCCGATTATATAACCATATTATACTGTTGCAATTTTTATATATGATTAGAGTTATTCGCATATATTTTTGTATCCTTCCTTTTCATTTAAATTGTGACTCGAATCGCTCTCATGAATTGAACCATCGAATTTCGATTGGCTTCTATGCGCATTGAACATTTATTGCGAATACGTTTGCAATAATTCTATGATTTATCCATTGCTATAATTGTATGTTTTTATATTTTTCCATAATTATGTGTTTTATACTTTTGCCATAATCAAATGTTTTCTATGTTTGCAATAATTCTATCCTTTTATATGAATATAAGAATATTAAGTTACCGATTTAGATAGATTTTATCTGTCTATCTTATAATTGTTTCCTTGTAAAAAGACCACGCGTTTCCGACTTTTAATTATATTACATATATAAATGTTATTATTAAGAGACATAAAGATAAAATAACAAAAAATAATGAAACTGAACTTGTTTACAAGATTAATTGTTCTGATTGCAATAATGTTTATATAGGACAGACAAAAAGACATTTAGAGACACGTATTAAAGAACACAAAAATGATGTTCAAAAAACATGAAA
>NJRP01000118.1:241696-282495 GCA_003063835.1 Aphaenogaster floridana | reverse complement strand
TAGATTAGATTAGGTTACAGAAAAATAAAATGTTACATTAACATAAATGTTTTGTTAAAAAAGTGAAACTTTTAACAAATAAATAGTGTAACTTTTACATATTATACCAATAAAATTTTGAGTTGCTACATTTGTAAAATGTAAAAAGAACATTTCTCTCTCTCTCTCTTATAATTTTATCATAAAAATTATGTTAATTGTACACACAATTAACTTCAAATTGCGATCAAGATTACATTCCTTTTTTGTTAAAATATTAACATAATATCAGTGTTGCCATTTAACACATCCACATTATGTTACATTAACACAAAAATTTGAGTGGACCGTTTGGAACATGTGATTTATGTTAAATTTAACACATATTTTCCAACTGTGAGCACGCGGCACAATGAAATTCTGAGGATAAGTTACTTTCAGCCTCGTTACAGCATAATTTATCTTACATCGCGTTACATGGCGTTTTAGTTCCGCTGCATGGAAAAAACGTTAAGGTTGCCACAATCACAATAATAGTAATATTTGGTACAGCCATGTCCTGTGGTTGTCACATTCACATTGATGTAAAGGCAACTATATGCATTTGGTACAGCGAACACAGTGAATGCTGAGACAAACATTACATATATATAGATGCACTACACAAAACAATGTAAATGTGACAACCACAGGACGTGGCTGTACCAAATATTACTATTATTGTGGTTGTGGCAACCTTATCGTTTTTTCGGTGTGTTCTTTCTATTCATCAGTCTCGCATTGCTACATTATTTATCATTTTGTCTTGTAATCCATATTACCGTAAGGGCCCAGACACAATGAAAGGAATAAGGAACAAGAAATTAAACATAGAGAATTGGGATGTGGAAGAAGGAAGAACGAAAAATCTTCCTTCTTTCTTCTTCCACATCCCAATTCCCTATGTTTAATTTCTTGTTCCTTATTCCTTTCATTGTGTCTGGGCCCTTACCGCGATTTTCGTTCCTTCGCGACGGGCCGCGAAAGAAATCGCCGGCAGAAAGGTGATGACCACGGCGAAAATTCGAGGGATGGGCGACAGCCGAATCGTCGGCGGATGCGGCGGCTTCGCAGTCTGCTCAATATTCAATGAGGCAAGCTGAAAGCGCCGTCGCTCACTCGACAGAAGAGACGATATGTCTGCACCGGCGGCGCCTGCAGCGGTAACGCCGATGTCGAACCGGATTGATCCCCGGACGACGGATGCACTTGGGCGGGATACCGCCGGGGTGCCGATAGCGTTATCGAATAATCAATCTAAAGTAGTCGAGCCCTTCACCGGGGCGGTGACAGCCGAAACGGGGGCTGAATCTCTCATTGCGAAACCGAACGCCGGCGCATCACCGCCCGCGGAACTAGATGCGACGCAATCCGGAAACGACGCCGAAGACGTTCGCAATGGGGTCGACCATCTCGACACCGCCGTCCGAGACATTGCGACGTCGTTGGTAGTATGCAAACGACTATCCGTGAAGGAGATATTGCTCGAAAAACACGCGCCGACAGTCGTGAGTCGATACGACGCGATGGGAAATGCTGTACGAAATATTTACAAACCACAGCCCACAGATTTTGATGAAACTCAATATCTCTGCGGAGGGAATGTAAATAAGTCTAACGTGTTTTTTTTTTCGCTTCCATTCAATGTACATATGTCGTCGGAAATGGAAAAAGAATCTCTGTTCCACAAAGAAAGTAACAGAAACACAAAAATAATCTGAATATTATTCCGCGAAATTTCCGAGCCTTTAAACAGATAAAGAGATAACAATTTAAACTTTAAATTTAATTTTTAAATCGCCAGTAGTAATAAACATATGTCATAAATTTTTAAGTCGACCTAACTGGCAAGAGATGGTATTCTATTAATTACCACGTATCAACCATACGGATTGTGATCCTCTACGTGTAATAAATTTTAATATTAATAAATGCTAAAGCATCTATTAGATTCTCCCCCTCCCCCAACCCCCTCCCATCACGATAACAATTTAAGTCTAAAAAAAAAAGATCTTTGAAACCGTTTGACAGTAATTGTGCGAAATAGATTCGTAGAGCGGTTTGGTCAATGTGTGATTAAACCGCCAACGCACTATCAATCAATTGCGGTTAGATGTTGAATAGGAAATCAGATCGCAGTGACACCACTTGATCACATGGTATCGAAGATCGAAAATATCTTGAAATTTTACTATGCGATTTCGGGATACATACGAAATTGATGTTGACAGCGACGCAGACAGTGGTCAATGTTCGAGCGCGGCGACGAACACTTGAATAGCATTACGGCAATCAATCAGGCCACTATTAGCTTGCGGCAATCAATCGTTACGTTTGATAGCACCACTTTACCGGCTATGCAGAAGTAAAACTAAGTTTCTGCTACCGCAATCCATCCAACGGCTGTTTAAATGTCAATGACGTGGCATGCACTAATTGCGAAGCGAGGAGACAGTCGACGCGAGCGGCTTTTCGCGTTAAACGGATGCAGGGGCATGTTCGAACGTCTCTTTTAATTAAACCAAAATATACATAAAACATACGCCGCATAAATATTTTATTATATTTACATTTCCTCGCAGAGCAAAATTTATTTTCCAGCTTTATGCATGCAATCTTTTTGAAATTTATGTTGTCATATTGTAAATTATATTTTTTACATCGCATTTGTCATATTATCTCACGTGCCGCTTTCAGAGAGAGATAAATATGGAAATGGAGGATTATTTGCCAGTGATTGCATAGCTGGTGGTCTACGCTGCTTTGATACTTGCGAACACGATGCCATTGGAAATGGCAAATTGTTCTCAATCGTTAGACTAGGAAATGATAGACAGTGTCAATTTATCATCGTCTCCGTTTACATTAGCGTAACAGTGAGTGTGTAACGTGTTTATTGAGTATCCAGATTTCATCGGTGAAACGTTGGACCGATATCGAGCTTAGAGATTAATGATTTGTTCGTAATACGCTCAACGAAACGCGATCAGCTTACGAAATCATTAGGAGTTTACCTAAATTATCTACACAGTAGCTTGCAAGCTGTTTCGATGGAAAAGCTACCTGCTACAATATAAATATATCTATGTATATATTAAAAATTATAATATTAAAAAATATAATGATATTCGCTATTAATAATTTTATCAAAGATCTCAAAGAGATCAATTAACGATGTTAATTTAAAATCTTTATGAAATCATCTTTCATGTCACAAATGACACAATTATAAACTTGTATGTTTTGCATTATTATAGTGATTATATATTAATGTGTGAAGCATTAACAGATATGCGCATTTGATTTTAGCAAAAAGCATCTGCAAAACGTGAAGCGGCCAAAAAGTTAATAGGGGACATAGGAGGAAGCAAAGTAATCCGTATTTCTTCTATCTGAGGATAGAATTCGATATGGAAATAGCAATTCAGCACAATGACGAGAAGGTAATACTGCCGGATCTTGGCATTTCCGCCAATCGCAGATATCTTTACTTTAATCTGACCGATAAATCCGACAGTGGAGAACTCTGCTTATAAGAAGCTTATCAAGATGCATTTTTGCTGGCGATGTATTTCTCTCTACCGAAAAAAAAGTAATAATAATAATAATAGAAATGCTGACAGCAATGCATAAACGAGCGTGACTTGTGTTCTATTTATTCTTGCGGGAGATAATTCAGCGGTTAAATAAAATATGAGCGGTATACGGGAGTAACTTTCGTAAGCGCAATAATCCCTGTAGGAGCTGCGGTATTAAAGTGACTTCGCGAAGTCGAACTACGCGTTGCAAGAATGTCGCTGCAATCTCTGTCGTGTATATCCGTGTAATCCGTCGCAGTGCGGAGTACGAGACTCACGGCGCGTACTTAAATTATGGCAGCCGGCTATCAACATGCTTTCGCAGCAAAATATGTGAACGTTACAGCAGTGATAAAGGACGTGGCAGTGGCCAAATCCGACCGCGCCATTAGTTTCCTTCTCGAAAGGCAGCAGCGGGCATATATATACTACTGCAAGGCGAAATCAAAATCCTCTGAAAGAGCTTTTAGTTTAAATCTCCATATTTTAGAAGTTTATCATGCCTCCTTTAAAGTTTCTGCGTTCATTCGCTAAGATTTATCTATTCTATTCGACGGCGTTTCTCTTTATCAGTAGAATAGCTTGTAATTTGTCAGACGCGATCCCTAATCGAAAGGATATTTAGTTCTTCCGTAATTGCAGATATATTTTCTTCGATTTTACAGGGAAATATATGTACGGTGATTGAGGAACTTGATGCTTCCCGATTTATCTCTATGTCGATGAGGCTCGCTCGCATGGACCGCAGATTCCCGTGCCGCAGCACATACGTCAGCCGGGCGTTTACCTTTCACACAAACGACGAACTTGCATTTACGTATGGTAATTCTCATTTAGAACAATGCTTCTCTAAACTATACTTCGTTTAACATCTGTCTGTAATGCGGCGGTTTGCGGTTACACTGTGGTTTGTTTCCGGTTAAAGTAGCAAATGAAGACATGACAAAATGGTGTTGAGCACAGTTTCTAATTACGAAATTATAGAAATTATTATTTTTCTCGGAATGTTTATAGTTTCTAATAAAAAATAAAAGACTCAAGATTTTTATTGCGCCGTTTTTCTCTCCTCCTCTCTCTTAATAAACATTTTCGGGAAAAAGTAGTACCTATATTTAGTAGTATATTTATAATATCAAATCTGTAACATTATTTTATAATGTCGACACGTTAAAAATTATATATTAATATAATAATTAAATGAAATTAAAAAAGGGGCTAATGAGAGTTAGTACGGATCTAGGAGCACAAAGTTAAAAGATAAAACGTTAATAATTCCAGAGCAGTCAGAAGATAGAAATTTATCAGATCACGGTCAATAATAGAATGTCAAGAAACAAAGGTGCTCGTCAAAGTAAAGTCAGAAATAAATATAATAAATAAATAAGAGAGCCCATTTTTTCTCTCTTATTTATTTATTATATTTATTTCTGACTTTACTTTGACGAGCATCTTTGTTTCTTAAAATTCTATTATTGACCGTAATCTGATAATTTCTATCTTCTGACTGCTCTGGAATTATTAACGTTTTATCTTTTAACTTCAATTGCTTTTATAATTTATTTATTTTATGACGAATTATTATCGTTTTAACACCACGATGTACACAATTGGAATTTCGTTCTTTCTTTCTCCGTTCCACCTGGTGAGTTACAATTTTTATCGGTTAAATACCTTTAATAATTCGTTTTTCTTGTGTGATCACCTTCAGGCCGGTCTTTTCAATATCACTCGGTCTACCAACCATTTATGACCAACGTCTCTCGGGAAGATTACGTCCTAGGTGTAACGGAGAACATGGTAAGGATTTTTGCGCTGAAGATGGCTCAAATAGAAGCCGAAACATTCGAACAGTTATATCTTTTTTAATTTTTTAATTTGTGAATTCAAATTTATTCATGTAATTTGTAAATGTAAATTACATAATACTTTGTGCTCCTAGATCCGCACTGACTCTCATTAGCTCCTTTTTATTTTATTTATTTATTGGTTTTAAACAGAGAATCCTTCTATCTTTTATTAATATAATATTTCATTCTCTAATTTTTATTCTTATATCTACAGTACTGTTACAGAAAGATTATATATCACAAGCAATCTAGTTTTTTTTTAGAGAGAGTTATCCGACTTAAATAACTTATTACGAGAAGGAGATCAGCAAGACATACGAACTGACAGTATATTTCGATCCACGCAATTTCTTATAAAATCCGTAGTCCGTCTCGGTATATTTCAATCATATCTTGTTGTCAGATGCAGGTTGCCGCCGGTATCAGAGAACGGCTGACAAAGGAACGCCGACTTTCATCGGACGGGCAGTATGCTACTTTCCACAACGATGGGAGAGATACGCGAAGATAGGGGGAACGCGCCTCAATAATCTATACGCTTCGTGTACGCGAAAGGCCCGTCGTATATCATTTCAGATAACCGTACTGAACATGTGTAACGACCAAAAGCGGCGGCCGGCAGTAAGTGGGTGTAAATAATGCAGTCAGCCGTCCGGCCGTCCGCAACGTGACGCGTTTGTCACTGGGGGGAACCTTGCCTTTTTCAACGGGCTTGTATTCTACGTTGACGCCGCATCTGTGGTTTACATTTATTTTGCATGACTTTATCTTTTATTATAAATAAAAGAGCTACATATATACATACCTGCATATATATGTTTCTTCACAGAAGACTCCAGCTTACTTTCCATCTATGGATTTCTCGACCATTCCAAACTTTCGCATAGCGAAAATGTTGAGGGAGATCATGATTCGTCATGAATCGTTCATTTCCGCGAAATTAATTAATCTTTAAATTGCAAGTTTAAAGTTCGCCTGAAAGTAAATAAAAAAAAGCACAAGATTTTACACACTCTGTCCATCTTAAATTTATAAATTATTAATTTCCGTTAAGAAATAGTCGATTTCCAGATCAATTAAAAAATTCGTGAATATAATCGTGAATATAACCTGGTAAATGCCGCTGCGTTTCTACTGCACAAATGTATTTTTATATAAGTAAAAAATTACAATATAATAATTCGACGGTCGATATTAATGCGGATGAAATGGAGAAAGGAAGTAGGGTGTAACATGAACTACCGATGAAATCTAATACAAGACAAGAACTACCGAGGAACTAGGCGACCTATGCTAAGCTTCATCGGTTCTGAGTATCGTGTAACAGCGCCGGAGCGTCCCATAATGACTCGCAATTATTAACATTCAGCTCGAATTTTGAAACGTCTTCAGCCCTCATTTACTGGTTAATGAATTTAATCTACCGTCGAGTAAAATGTCTAGAGACGGTAGTCTCTTAGGAACTCGTTGGAGACGGAGAAAGTATCGCGAAGTAGGAGCAGGAAATGAAAAGATAAATACATAATTATTTAATGCGTCCTGCTCGCAGAGAATTTTACATAATAAACTCTCTCTCTCTCTCTCTCTCTCTCTCTCTCTCTCTCTCTCTCTCTCTCTCTCTCTCTCTCTCTCTCTCTCTCTCCACTCTCTCCCTCTCTCTCCCCCATCCCCCTCTCTCTCCTCTCCTCTCCCTCTCTCACATAGTCTCATCTGATGATAACTTATGTTTGTTTCAGTTTATTGGTGGGATGTAACACAAAATCCCACTTTCCAAAAAGTAGGCATGTAGTAAAGAGAAATCATAAACATTTCTGCAGTCTATTATAACCAATTATGTGTATTCTTGTATACGAGAAACTATTTATGTCTAACTCCATTTGAAGTCTAAAAATGGACATACACACATTCTGTTATTGTAACAGAGGACACATTCTCTCTCTCTCTCTCTCTCTCTCTCTCTCTCTCTCTCTCTCTCAAGTACTTGGAAATGTTACCAGTAATGGATAAGTAATGATCTAATATCGAAAGAAGATAAAACTACCCCGTGATTGTAATTACAATGATTTAATAGAAGAGTGATACATAATTGCAGTAAATTTAGTGAAACCTAGAGAAAGAAGTAGCAAGATAAATTTACGCGCGATACGAAAACGACCGAAATGGAAAGAAGATAGAGCGTGGAAGTTTTTCCGCGAATTGAATTTATTAACTGAACAAGTACGGGACATGAATACTAATCCACCGTCCGGTTATATTTTGCATCGTAAGTTAAACATGACACAGTATGCCAGAGATGAAGCTAGAAACTAGATGCACAGTGACACTGTTCCTGTTATCACACCATTACAATGTGCATTCGGAATTATAGTCGCGATTTTTATACAAAATAATTTAATTCTTTAGAGCGTAATTGCATAAACATAATTAATTAATACGAGTAGAAATTTTTCTTCTCTTACTCTTATTATAAAATTATGAAGATTTATGTTGAGTGAAACGTCGTAATTTGTAAAATGAAAAATATCTTACTTTAAAATTTTCAAAGGTATCCCTGATGACACATTCTGTAACAAGAAAATTGCGTTACGACAATTTTTTCACCTGGATTTATGTAATTCTTCGAAGTAGGTTACGTTATGCTGAATTATTTAATCAGTGATAGCGCGTTGTAGGGCGAATCCCTTGGCCATTCATACAAACTTAGCAGCTGAACGACCTGTCAGAGATCTTGAGATGTCATGAAGAAAACTCTCCGCGAATGGCTGGCATAGCATGATGTTCCACTTAGATGAGATATTCGCGCGAGGTTAGAAATGGTATCGCGCCATGGAGCTCTGTATAAAAATCGATCTCAGCATTTTCTACTACCTTTCTTGTTTCACATAAAACCACGAGCGTCGGATCGATTTTAATAGAAAAAAAATAATTTGAAAGAGAGATTTTTTTCTGTAAATTCTTCGCGATTTCTTTCCTACGAAATTTTTTCAACAAATGTTTCGTCTAAGATATTGCGGCGTACACATAGAAGTCTTTATATCCAGGATTATCCTTAACATCATCATTACATTATCCCTAACTTTTATGAAAACATTAGCGCATCAGAGGAAAATCCTCTATTATGCAGATCAAATACAGAATGTAATGATTTCCAAGGATCATCCCGTCGGAGCGTTGCTGATAGCAAATAACCGACTCGTACATCATTACAGAGGCGTCTTGGATACGTAGCAGGCGAGCTATCTAAATTATTAGCACAAGTACTGGCAAATATTGACCTATACTCACTACCGGTTTAGCATCTCTTCGACATGCGGCTTGATCGTTACCTGCGGGATATGTCTCTAGCGGAGATGGTGCGGTTTCGCTTACGCCGAGAGACCGCGGCAACCAGCGGAATCGATAACATCCGTGAACGGATTCCTCTACATAGGTTCTTCGGTATTTGCGCATTTAATTGCCGCCGTGAACTTCGCCTGGTTATCGCCTTCGGCGCGGGATCAACCGACCTTTATTAACCTTTAAGTTTTACATGCAAAATGTTGTCGATAGCACGAAATTCTATTCCACGGATCCATAGATTCCAAACGAATCTATGCTGGATATTTTTCATATCTCTTAATTGATATTATACTTAATTAATTGTGTAACAGATTAATGTAAAATATACAATGTTACATATTCAATATTTCCATTAGGATTAAAACAATCATGTACTTATGTAATTTATTCGCCATTCAGCAAGACTCTTTATTTATTAATTCCGCCATTCTGCAGTGGCCGGGTAGCGATAATTTTTATGAAAAAATTTCATTAGTGCAACTCAAAAGCGAAAGCTCGACGTTGAATGAATGTTAATAACATAGTTTTCATTATACGCATAATCTGTGCGGAAAAGTTAAAAAGCGCTCAAAATTTCATTCGCCGCGATTTGGATCTCCTAATTTGAGGAGAAATTAATCTAAATTTAAATCTCTCGGGTATTTTAATCCCGCCTGAAATGCTCGCCGAAGCGCATGTTCTCGCTTACACTACGCATGGAATATATCATTTTTTCTCTTCAATCGCGATAGATTACTTTGTGGTAGATTATAAAAATTGTCTGACCGTTCTTTTTTTTCCCCATCGTCTGATATTTCGTGCGGAGCAGCTGGCGCGATCGATTTCAAGGCAATTTTCTAATACGGCCATAAATCAATTTTAGCACGATAGGATTTCAATAACACTCACGCAATCGTCGTATCCGTGCAAAACTTTATCCTCGATATTGGGTTAATGGTGGCTTTGAACGATTTTTGCTGAATTCCTGCCTTGATAAAATTGGAGGTAATAATGTTTTTTCAAATACCATTGCGCGAGATTATTCGATACGATTTGACATATCGTGTATCACAAGTTTTACGTACTTATATATTTTGTTATTTTGCACTCTGTTATATAAATGTACGCATGGCTCTTTGCGATTAAAATTGAGCTTTCACTTCTAAAAAAGTCATACAACATAGCATACACATACAACTGTTTTATATTTGCAATTTCCTCAAAGTTTAATTCACACTTTTCACAATTAATTTACACAGGTCACTCTTACAAATGATACATATGCATCACTATGTTGTATAATGAATTTCCATGATCAGGAGAGCTTCACTTAACGAGGAAGTATCCCCTAGCAGACTGTATTCCAATCCCAAAGTTACGAAACGTGTTCTTTCGTGCTAAAATATGAATGCCGCGGCACTGCTGCTTTTACAACGCACAGATTTCGAAAACTTTGGTTCGTTAATTTCGTTCAAGCAGTTTCGCGTCGCCACCGCTAAAATGAGAGTGGAATATTTTAAGTGAATAACTTCCTAATAGTTTGAATCGCACGCGCTGTATTTGCGACGTGGCTGCTAAATAATTTGAATGCCGTGGTACAGAACTTTTCCGAGGTAATAACGTTCACCTTCGCGTTTAATTAATAGTGTTCTTTATCACGATTAACACTTTGTCGCAATGCTTTCATTACGCACCGATAGCTATTTATTTATTGATATTATCATTAAACGCACTGCAGCAATATACAGAGACCTATACTAATTACATAATTAAAATAACGGTACGGCCAGTTATTGAGCAGTGTTTACCATTTGTGAACTGCCCGGTCAATATTGTGAAACGTTACCTATCGCATTGTTTGCGTCATGAATGGGAAGAGTATAGTAATATGAAATTATTGATTATTGCGGCCATCGATAATGCCGTCGCGTATATATGTTAATACATATAATTAATGTTTTACAATTTTATCTAATTAACATTAGATTTTATTTAATTAACACTAGATTTACTAGCGATTAATTTCTATTATTTAAGTATACTACATGTGTGTTTCTGTGTGTGTGTGTTTGAAGAAAAGGGATGAAGGGGAAAAGTAAATTGATCAATTTAATCATTTGCATATTGCAATAAGTCATGGAAAATTTCAGAAAATGCACTGTTATAAATTTGAAAGATTTTTTTAAAATTACAAACCCGTCATTTTGACTGCTTTGATAGTTCTAGTGTTAATATCTCTCTATCTTTATAATAATTAATATCTATTAATCTTTTTTCAAAGAATTACTTTTTTCTTGTGGTTTAAAAAAGTTCAATAAAATTTATTGAGTCTCTACACTCCACTTCTCATTATATGTATAAGACTAATTTTGTCATCTAATATATAAGTTAAATTTTAACTATTACAACTTGCCTGACAAATCGAAACGCGATGGTTCCTGATTGTATCGAGTGCAACAAACGCTTACTACAATTTAAAAAAGAGACTGCTTTCCAACTTACGATTTGGTTCTTTTGTGACACAACAATACAAAATAAATAAACCCATGCGAGAATAATGCGAGCGCGAAGAATGGGTGGAAGAAGTTTTTGCGTTTTATTATAAAGCAAAAGTTTTCACGAAAGCTGTGGCGTATAACAAGGTCTAGATTACTGCTACAGTTGATAGGAGACATAAAAGTGATCAATTTTAACCAATAAATTGATTCCACGTACCATGCTCCAGAAATTAACCGTTGACAATTAAATAATAAAATTATTACAATGTATGATGTAGAAATTAATTTTAATAAATTGTGTTAAACAATTATGTTGTACTATTTTTTAGTGTTAATTCTACTGAGACTGTAATAGTTTGTAATAAGTTTTATTAATTATTGCAATATCTTTAAACAGTTAGTAATTAACATCACTGTTTTAAGTTATTTCTTATCATCTTTTATCTGAACCAGAAATAGAGGAAAGTTGCTAAAATTAAAAATTAATATTTCTTATTTATGTGTGTATATACTAGTTTGCACGCAAGTTAATATTGGAAATTATAGCTTGATGTTTAAGATACCTACTTATATGTTTAACTTTTCAAGAAGTTTAAATTAATTTGTTATAAACTTTTTTATAACATGGTGTAAAAAGTACGATTTAAGCAACCGTTCTCCTAAATTACCTATTGGTACCTATTGGTTTTCAAAAACATCCTTTAAAAATAGTAAATTTGCGAATGAAAAATAACAAAAAATATGTTTGAAGAATTAGATATATTAATAACAAATAAAAAAATATCCAATACATAATAATAATAATACGATTAATAATACGATTTGAAAAGTCATGCTTAACACGCTCGCATTTAGCTTGTCACATAGGTTAGATATATTTGATTTATCATTTTATAACTACAAATAATCATTTATGTAGCCATAAAATGATGAATAATATAACAAATAAATGATAAATAAATGATTATCATCAAATGATAAATAAATAAATAAATATGAGTTGTGTCAAATCATACCAGTACGATTTAAAAAACCTCATGATGGAACGATTCAGGAAACATGATAAATTTTATAAAGATATTGATTTAATTTTTATAATAATTGTAATGTGTGTGTGTGTGTGTGTGTGCAGATAAAATAGATGTAAAATGTTCTACAATCTATTTTTATAAAAACATAAAAATCCAGACTAAAGCTGCGTTGTTAGATTGTTATGAGCTATATAAATTGATCCAAAATTACATCAATCGTATCTGCTTTTTTTTAAATGTCTGTAACACGCACAAAATAAAATATAATCTTTCACTATATTTTTTATTGCTCATTTATTTTATATTTTTATTGTTAGATATCGTTTATATTCAATAATATGAAAAAAATTGATGGATACGATTTAGGCAACTCTCCCCTAAATTTTTGTATATTATTAGATATATTATTGCTTAGAATATTATAATACACAATAAAAGTTTTAATATATATAAAAATAATTCTATGTAATAATAATAATAATATACATAATTATAGACGTGTATTTGTGTTGGTTCGACCCATAAAAATGATAGCAAGTAATCGCAAAAGTATAGTAATAATCGCTAATGAGAAATTAGAACCACCTGTAAAGATTGCGTTATAAATCACATAGAAATGCAGGCAGGCTACAGATATTTGAAGTTATGGCCATTCCCGATGAGAAAACGGGATAATAGCGCGATACAATCCTAAACGATTGGGCTATATTTCAAGGTTTATCCTCATTTGGGAGGACTTCTCTACCCGCAAGTTATCGGATGCCGCGCGATATGCGCGCGTCATGATTGCGAGCTTCATTAAAAAGTTGTGAATCGAAGGCACAAGAATATTCAATAGCGCGTTTAATTGACGAGCGGTCGATATATGCAATAAGAGCAATACGATGTCTATATCCGCGAGTATCGACAGCGAGAATTTTTTAACGATGTTCCCTCGCGATGTTATTTTTCGAAATTGAAGAAAACTCTCTCCAACTTCGTTATTATTACAGCTCGATAGGTCAAGGCGATTTTGGCGATACGAGCTATCGAAGTTGATGCATTTCGGGAAATTCGTCCCGATCTCTCTTCCCGCGGTTACGATATAAAAAGTGCAGCGCGCAATTTAGTAAAATAAATACCTTCGTCAAATTTGATAGATTCTCATGAATATCATTATTTATCGAATATAGATGTGCGTGATAATAGTAATAGATAAATGTGTAGTAATTAGTCAAATACAAAGGAGAGTACGTTAATTTATGTAACAATGAAGTAATTTATATACTGATGTAAATAATTGAAAGTGAATGGTTCTAAACCGCAGACGTGAAATTCGTGACTTTTTAATAAATGGTTTAAGGATGCAAAATTACTGGTTAACAAACAGAGCTGGGTCGAACGAGCTTTAACCGCTATACTCGTTAGCTAGGTGCTGAGGTTGAAATAAATAAGTGCAATTTATTAAGACGCTGCGAACGAGGGTTTCGCACACCCTGGCTATGGTCAGATCCCGCACATTTCCACCCTCTAGGGTTTACGTACGTCGCAACCGATAATTCTTATAGCTTTAAATGCGTTAAAGAATTTATCTTACTATGTCGAGTTACGTCCATTATCCAACTTTCTAATAAATCATACCTCATAAAAAAACTTCATGAGGATAAAAAATATACGCCAAGTACATAAAAACATTTAAAAGTGTATGCATCATTAAATCATAAATTAACTGATCAAAAATAGATATGAAATTAATTTAATTAGCCAAGTATTACTGAGACAAACCTAAATCTAAAAAGAAAACACTTTTGAAGATACTACATATGTTCAATTAATAGAATTTTATTTTATTTTTTTAGGACTCTATTGTGATTTCACGCAAATTCCAAGTCGTATAAAATAAACTTAAAATCAAATTAAAGCATAAAAACATTGTTAGCATGCCCCGGTCGGAATTTTGATATATACATTTCTACAAACATGTTTACTACTCTTATATTTTGATAATAATTCGCAAACTTTGATTTTAAATATTACTTGCAATAATAATGTAAATATTTTCACAATGGAAATATTATATTTGATAATATTAAAATATCTAGTAAATCTCTCATATTCAAAAACGCGAAAACAAATTGAGATAAAAGACTCTGCAATGATTAATGGTATTTAAACTTTTAATTTTAAAATAATAAATCAGGATCCTTTATGTCTAAAATATTTAAAAAATTACAACTACAAGTTTTAGATTAAATTTATACCTCAAATAAAATAGTCCAAATTCTTCGAAACTAATAGCACCTTATTTCGCTTCTAAATCATTTCGTTAAATTGGGCGGGTCGCCAGAATATCATGAATTTGCTTCGTAAATTCGAACAGACTACGTAAACTATCGTTGCATTATTAATCGCCATATGGACATACGTACTCCAGAATGGTACGAAGAAAGTTCACGTTATCTACACAGCGACTAACTCAAGTTCGCGAACGTAATTCATGCCAATTAGAGTTAGCTAATCCGTTCCGGTGTCTAGATCTTCTTGGAATACCGCGATCGCATGGACTGTCTCCAAAGAAGAATCAAATCCAAGTTGGGCTCGATTTAAATCACTTCTCGCGATGAACAAATTGCTTCGACATTATGCTTGGGAGTAATTTCTCGATTCATTTCGAATCTGAAAGTTACTATGCATAATACTGGCGAGATTGGTCAACTTCCTCTCAACGTGATCAGCTATTGTATATTCTGAAAGTAAAATTTTGAATTTTCCATTCCAACTTGTATTTATCTTACCCGACGTTTGACTTCGAGCAAATTTTCATATAGTCTATTCGCGCCGCGTTCTATAATGAAATTCTCTAACCAATTTTCAGTCAAAGCTTTCTTAACAAAATCATTTTAAAAGCTAACATTAAATATTTTAATACGTCTGTATAAAGTATTGAATTTTTAAATATTGGAAAGACACGACCACGCTAAAAATAATATCAAACTTGTAATTATCTATCGTGTAAAGAGAATTTAACGGTCATATCCTGATTCTGCATTATCCCTCAGATTTTCCCACCGCGGATGAGAGACCGGCGCTTTCGGGTGGGCCGAGCTAATTTAAAAACTTGGAAGTATCTATGAATAATTTCGAGAGAGGGACTATATGCGAGAGGATCAGGCTAAATCCTGCGTTTGTCGAGGAACGCTTAAACTGCTGAACGTACGGAAATTCCCACGCGCGTATACGCCACCGACGTAAAGACAGAAACAGAGAGAGACAGAGAGAGAGAATGAGCCGTGTATATAGCGAGCATACGCCGTAGTTTAGTTCCCACCTACAAACTCCGTATTGTTCGCCTCTCGTTTCCGACATTATGATTTCGACGACGACGTTGTTGTTTTCGCCGTTCTTACGCTTCGCCCGGCTGTTTTGATATTGGCCGTGTACGGTTCTTAGACTTCGGTCGTGCGTCGCTTTTCGCGTCCCTCGAGAGTTACCCCGCGATCCAATAATAAACGAACAAATCCATTTCTCTCTTAATCCTTCGCAGCCACGTGCTGACCCTTTGCCAATGCCGTACTCGATCAATTGGCCATTAAAAAGCAGGGCCATCTTTCATTCTGTACGACTTCTTTCTCTTGAAAGCGTATACCCTTGGGATCAAAAGCTCCGAACCGGCAATGTGAACGATTCGATTTCTTCCGATGGTTGATCTATTTTTCTATTTGTCTATAAATATCAGAGCACACGTCTAAAATTACATTATGATACTTTATATCTTCTATAGGAGACCTTTAAGGAGAAGAAGCTGAAAAATGTTACTACATATCAAAACGCTTCGTAAAAACTGACATAGAAATAAGCTAGTCTTTTACGTTTCTCTTATACTTCATCACGAATTAATATAATTTCTTCCGTTTTCTCTCTTCGCCGATTTATCATTTAAAATTCTCTCTTTCTCTCTCTCCCTTTCTATCGCGATACGTGGATCAGTCCGTATTAGATTTTCGCGAAATCCCTTTTGCGTTAAAGTCGGATAAAGCGACCCGCACGTAGAATCCCGGGTGTCAATGGCCTAAATTCTGCGGATGGATGCGACGAGCGTAAAGAGGAAAAGGAACGGGGAGCTTTCGCGCTGCCTGCCTCCGGCACGTGTTAATGTACACAGCTGTTACTTACGGACGTTATGCAAGTTGCATTTATAATGCAGCGAGTTGCGAGAATCGCGAGTGATCGTGAGACGCGATTTGTCGGCGTAATTAAGAGCGACTTCGCGAAGCGTGAAAATAAATGTCGATTTCGTCGACTCGGTTGCGCCGAGCCGTGCCGATCCGGTATTAAGGCGACTATTTCAGCAAACTCCCGTTTTGCTCGCTCTTAATACCGCGTCGGATTATCGGCGATGTATTTTAGAAACAACCCAATCGCGAGGCTATTAAAGCTTAATTGCGCCGGGAGATAACGGCGCAGCGTTAATGAATCTCAAATGGAAGTATTAATGCGACTTTTACATATAAACACTCGCGTCGTCGATTTTCACGACGGTCCATGCATCGGTCGCCAAAAAGCTTCTCGTATTCGCGGCTCGAGAGAAATGCAAATGGATCCGAATACGCGAGCCGTTGCATTTTTGCAGACCTTCTTATTTGCATTTACAGTGCATCGCCGCGCTTAAACGCGGAAATGTGCGTGCATACGTAGGCCGAGCCTTCCGCAAACGCTCTAATTTTCCAGCGAGTCATTGAATCGCTCGTGATTAACCCGTCGGCGAGCTTTTGCTGTAGACGTATACGCGCATATTATCGGTTATCATCCAAAATGTTTAGAGAACGTTTACCTGTTCATACACGTATTTCGCGAGTCTGTGCGAAATTTGATGTAACATTGATGCGATGAATAAAACGTTACAAAATAAAATGCAATGTTATAACATATAAATCTAGATATACAGATACATGGAAAGAATTTTTGTTTTAACGTAAAATCAATAATAAATAAAAATAAATAATATTATTACGGAAAGAACGATTTTGCTGGAATATTAAAAAATTTGGCCAGATACAGATCTGAAAAATAATTTTGTTGGATCATCAAAATAATTATGTAGGACACTCCAACATAGTGATAATGCTGCAAAAAGTTTTGATATTCTAGCAACTATTTTAGGCATCCTGCATAATTATTTTGATAATCCAACAAAATTATTTTTCAGATCTGTATCTGGCCAAATTTTTTAATATTTCAGCAAAACCATTCTTTCCGTGAAGAATAAGACCGATGATATTAAACAAATATGAATATGAAAGAAAGCCAATATCGGTCGCGGATCTTGATGCCTAATAATAATTATTTTGTGAATTTTCCTACTCATGCAAACTGCGCGCCGCAAATTTGTCGGTCTTGAAACACAATCCTTTAAATCCTTACATGAAGCCGGAATTCCCATGTTAAATTGACAAGCAATTTAATAATTTTGATGCTAACAAGCATCTATATACGATCCCCTCTATCCCGAAAACTGTAAAGAAATTATTAATAATAATTTCTTTATAAAAATAATAATAAAAATAAAAATAATTAAACCTGTATACAGTTTTTATTCACTCAAAATAATTGTTAGAATATTAAAATTTTTTGCAGGCATTATCATCATGCTTGAGTGCCCTAACTTATTGTTAGTTACTTTCGATAGTCTAACAAAATTATTTTCAGATCTGTATTTGACCAAATTTTTAGATATTTCAGCAAAACTGTTCTTCCCGTGAGTAAAAATTGTATACAGATTTATTATTCAGATATTAAATTTTTTATATTGTTCCTTCCTTGCTACTATTACAGGATTAAATTATTTTTATTTATTATTGATTTTATTTTTATCAAGATAAATTGTTTGACAAATTTTTGACAAATAATTCATGTAATTTAGTAGGATTAGATCGATCTATTCCCTAATATGAAATAATTCACAATGTATCTCGTGAAAATTGAAAGGCATAATCTGATTTTTCTGGGTCTTACACGGGCAGTTCTTAAATGGACGGATATGAAGGAACCGTGTTCTCGCTTTTTATTAGCTCAGCTCGGCCCGTCACGCGGAACTGACGTTCTGGCAACACGTGTCCTAACTTAAAGACTGTCGGAAACTTCCCTTATAGAAGTTGCGTCTATTGGAAGCTCTATCAGTCGCGAACGCACATGACGGCGAAGGAAGTTTCGCAATTCCGAGATTCCTCCGCCAAATCACAACAGCCTAAAGTCAACAAGTTGCTCGTACTTGTGTCGCAATATGTTATTTATTGCAGTATTACTTACACGGAATATCTTATAACTTTTACACGCATGACAAATATAACTGTTCCCATTTTGCAATTATGAATAAGTTGCGAGATTATTTTTCACATTATTTTAATTCACTCTGCACGGAAAAAATGGTTTTGCTGAAATATTTAAAAATTTGGCCAGATACAGATCTGAAAATAATTTTATTAGACCATCAAGAGTAACTAAATAGGACGCTCAAAATAATTGCTAGAATAGTAAAACGTTTTGCAACATTATCATCATGCTTGAGTGTCCTACTTTGTTAGTTACTTTTGACGGTCTAAGGTCCGAATTTATAGACGTTTCTCAGTTCTCAAGATCAGTCTGTCTTTGTTTCACTAACTACGTTTTATCATATGTGTAACAAAGACAGACTGATCTTGAGAACTGAGAAACGTCTATAAATTCGGACTTTTTTAGATATTTCAGCAAAACCGTTCTTTCCGTGTGGTATTATCGTATTATTTTGTAACGCTGCGGACCGATAGTGCAAAGTGGTATAGCTCGAATAATGGTCGAAATAAAGATCGATTTATCTTGCGACAATGAATGAAATATCGAGAGTCTTTACAGTGTGTCGGACTATTTTTAGAATATTACTGGGTGGAGCGCGATCAGATGCATGGTCTGTTGCATGTGAATGCGCTTCCTATACGTTGAATATTCATGCAACAATCTGTAATTTGTGTCGAGCCAAAGGTCCGCACATACATTTGCAACCATCAACATAATTTTTCATCCAGCAATCCTCGAATGAAGCGATTTTTCCGAATCACGAAACTAATGAATTTTAATCATATCAAGCGACTTGCGTTCGTGTTGCTTGCTGCGCGATACATCTGATTGCAATCTTGCGTGTGTGACAGAAAAATCTTTTATTAGAAGCTACGTAATTGCAATGCTTTGCAGCTTTTGATTAAACTGTCCGGATGCGATAGAATGTTGAAAAAAAAAAAAATAAAAAATAAAAACTAACGAGAGCGTATTCCACGTCCAATTTAATTCTGTTTTTAGAATTTCGATAACTTCGGTTACGTTAAATCATTTTAATTCGGATCGGACTTTTGTATTTGAACAGGCTAGATTCCATTAACTTGAGCATCTGTTGTGATGTAAATGTATCCCATTAAATAATAATAATATTCAACACACGCTTTCCAGCCAAAATCGTCGGCGACATTTAAAAATGGATTAAAAAACATTAACCCCTAATTTACTTCATGTAAATTCTATCTCAGCAAAATCTTAATTTCAGATTTAATTTGGAACTTGAAGATATTTAGGTAATATTGAAATTCGTATGTACTCGAATTCTCGCTAAACTCCCTGCAGTTTGATGCAAATTTTGTGGAACATCGCACGGCGCGCGCGCGCACACGTACATCCCTTACACAGCGGTAAGAGCAAACGGCGTAAAAGTCGTAGGAGGGAAATTATCGGGGAAAACCGTGTACACGTCGAATTGATAGAAGAACGTTCTTAATGCCCAGGGGTGCCGGAGACGCGCGCCGACACGAGAAATCTCTCAGGAGCGCCGACAATATCCTCGTTTTTCACGTGACACTTCTTGCGCTCGTACGCCCGGATCTCTCACAATCAGCCGTTCTCGAATCTCATCCCGGGGAAATTAGTAGAACCGTATGTGTTATCCTGCGTCCGCGCCGCTGTCGCCGAATCGAATCGAAACGTGAGGCGGAAAAACGTGCAGCCCGTCGTCGTCGCCGGCGACGGTGAGAAAACGATAATTACAGACGAAAATACGATAATACGGTTATTGTAACGAGCCGGGACGTTAATTCCCTAAAAGCTCGCCGCGCAGCGCTTACTCGAACGGCTCGAGTCGCCGGGGTAGGAAAAAAGCGGAAGGGAGACGACGACGCGCCGAAGGTGGTCGGTCGGTCGGTCGACGGACGGTCGGTTCAACGGGGTGGAAAGAGGGGGGGTGCGAAACGGTAACAGCCGCCGCCGCCGCCGCCGCGCCGGGCTCTCGTTGAATTTCCAACTCTCTTACCCGCGTCTGCTCACTCGCCGGCCTTATATCGATACCCGGTCGACCGATAGCGGCGCAGCACCCGGCGAGGGTGCCGACCGGCATATTCCGACGCCGCCGCCGCCGCGCCGCGCCGGCCGGCACGGACCAATGCCTATGCCGCCCCATTTAAACAGGGCAGAATTTCTAACGCGGTGGGGTAGTATCGATAATACGCTGCTATCCGCGTATCAAATCGGCGCGGTCGAATTCGATGGCATTACTCTTCCTCCCCCTTCTCTCTCTCTTTCTCTCTCCATCTCACGCTCGCCATTAAGAAGCGACTGGAACGCACTTGGAAATGCGCCGTTTGCGCCCGCAATCGGCGTGCCCCAATAAAAGACTCCCCCCGACGTCGAGATCGTGACTCTGTTAGTGAATTATTCCGTTAGCCGATTGCCCGGCCCGCCCGTACCTCCTCGCGCGATGTACCAATCCGTAAGAGGATTTTGAATTAAGCCGTTCTTTAATTTGCGATGAAGTGGAAAAGCGATTTTGTTATATAAAAGTAATGGGGCCTTGATGGCGGACATTTTCCGCCGACACTTTTTGTTTCATCTTCTTCTGTCTTCCTCGGTTTTCTGATATAAATCTATTCGCGTATGAATAGGGTAGTGACAACGCGTTGGCTCAACAAGCTACACAGTAAAAAATCGTGTGTCCATATGTTAACATTTTCTTGTGTTACCAAGATTTGATTATATTATTTCAATGTAAAATTAACTAATTAACATTTTCGTAACATTTTCATGTGTTACATTTATGTTAACATAGTTAACTTAAAACTTTACGTACGTCATTTAGAAGTTGAATATTATTTTGAGTTCTTTTAACACAATTATTTCAAAAGATCAACATTTCTTAAAAGTCATTTTAACATAAACAGAAGTTAAAGTAAATCTTCAAATAATCGTAAACTTTGACATACAAAATATTCTCAAATTCACTAAAATCAAATGTTTCTATTACATATAATTTAAGTTAAAATGATTAATGTCATTTGTTAATATAACTGTTTAATTATCTTGTATGTTATTATTACAGCATACTTAAAAGAACAAACATAAATGTAAAGAGTATAGTGTTAATTAATTAACATTTGTAGTTTGTCAACAAGTAACACGCGATGAATGAGTTATTTTACCTTAAAATTTAGAGTGGACCTTCTGGGACATGTGAAAAATGTTACAATTAACAAATATATAAAGGTGATACAAATATATAAAAGTTACAATTAACATTTCATTTTTTACTGTGTAGCGATTGCGACAGAATTTTATGATAAGCGAGAGCACGTCTGATTGACGGAAATAAAGAAAATTATGTAAATCGAATGTATACATTCGATTCTATTACCGTATCGAATTTCTGTCAAATAAAATAGAGATGCATTAAAAATCCTCAAATGTCAAAACGGAAAGTTGCGAACCTCTGCGCACGTGAATATACCATTCTTTCTATCTACCGTCTATCTCTATATGCGCTTAAAGGGTAAAATCGCCTACGAATGTCCATAGGGTGAAAGGATAGTAAAAGGGTACTAAAACGCAGAATTCTAAGAACTCCGGTGGTTCAAAGAGGGCTTTTGGTCGGAAGGGAAAGCAAAATAGCTTCTGTTGGTTTTCGGGACAATGAATACGGGAAAAGTTGTTTTTGGGAGCCTGTCTTAAATATCTATAGTTCTAATGGAAAGCACATACGTCCTTTAACTTTTAAAACACACTTTTACTAAATCCAAATCCTAGTTTAGTTTACTAAATTGAAATCCGTTTACTCATTTTTTCGTATTTAGCGAAAGCGAAAGAATCGCTTTTAATAACGGTAACGTTAATATAATATTAACGTGAAAATTTTGCAAATAAAAAATTTACATATGTAACGATGTGTAGCGCACTTTCGAAATATAATTAATGCCGCATGAATTTCTGATTGCTCGGTGCTATGTTTTTTTCAGCGCAAAGTCTGGGTCGCCTGTTATCGCGCCGTTAATAAGACCTGCTTCTTCCGTTAAAGAGAAGATTTAAGAAGTTGCGAGAGGGAAGTTAACGTCGTCGCTTCGTTATACACTTTACTCATCTATTGTCTCTTTCTTGGTTATAAAAAAATCTTCTGTGCCCCGCGTTTCGCGCACAAAACCTTCGACTGATGCGCGTTAAAGGGAATCCTTTAGTATCGGCCAGGAGCAGATAAGAACGTCGGAATTTACGGCGCATAAGCGACGCTACGGAGAGCAGCCGGTAGACTGTCGTTGTAATTATTCGAGCGTCGCAATTCAGACCAACATAAATATAATACTAGCTCGAGATTAACGATAGGCGAGTAATTGTACTCGCGCGGGACAAAGTACTTTCAATCCTTGGAATGAGCGCGATGCGAAATTTCGAGATATCGCGAACAGCATAGCGATAAATCCTCGAAATTATTTTCATTACTTTACTCATAAAATTCAAAAATAATTGGCATTAATTAATAAATTTTATAATATTGGCTATTCCATCAATTATGCGGTATTTATTTAATATCTGATATTACTCACATACGTCGGATCGTATTATCTGTACTAATATTTATTATTTTATTCCTTTTTAATTATTGTATATCTCTCCTTCCCGTATATAAAAACTTATATTCTTTAAAACTCGAAAAATATTGTCACGTACGACGTTTTTTCCACCATTCAATAAGTCGAAAGAAAAAAGGACGATGCTCATACACTGAAAGAAAGACTTGGTTATAAAAATCCAGGCTTGGTTAATGTTACCAAGCACCTTGGTGAAATAGTTTCAACTAAACGTATAATAAGTATTACACAATTTAGTTGGCTCAACTAAACAAAATATTTGCTCTTTTATAATTATTACAAAATGTTTTGTTATTATTATTATAATCGGTAATAATAATCAAATTCTTCAAAAAAAGTATTACTAAATGCATCTCACGAGTTTACCAAGAATTTTTTTTCAATCTATGACAAAATTGCGTCAAGGGTTAATCGCAAATGCTCACGATCGCGCTTATAAGCTGCTCTCATATAAGTACCGGGAACCCCTCTCGGAAACGCGTGCTCATTATTTAAAGCACAGTGATGCGCATCGCGAAAATGTCATCGGCGAGAAGCGCCGATTCGAAAATCGAGTCGCACCGCCGTTGTCGTCGCCGTCGTCACGTCGCCGTTGCTTGGTCGTCGGAGATCAGTGATTTCTCGCGCGCGCGAGGGTGGCAAATCGAATCTCCGAAGACGTTCGCGCGATCAGAAGAAGATGGAAAAGCGAGGAAAAGTCGAAGGGCCGGGCTCGCCCGAGGGTATCGAGAGGTGCAGAGGTATAGAGAAAGCCAGCCGGTAAGGGAGCGAAAGAGGGTCGGAGGGCTGGATGAGGGTTTGGGCGACGTGCGAGCGTACAGAGGGATCCAACAGGGAAGGGGGGGAGGACGGTTAGGGTGGATCGTCGGAAGGGTGACGAACGGGGAGGGTTGAATCGGCGCTTGCGTGGTACCCGGTCCTATCTACTTGTCAGCCAAGCAAAGCTGCCACCACCCCGGCGCTATGCCTCTCTCTCACCCGCGGCGCCGCGCTACTCGATAACAAACTCTACAGTACCAGTACTGGCACGGTACTCCGGACCACCGGATCGCCCACTGTCCGTCGCCGACCACCGGTGGCACATCGGTAACGCAAACGAACGAAAGGATCGCGTTCCACGCGACGATTTCACGATCCCGGCTACGCGCGCGATAATTTGGGAGAGTAATCCGCTCGATCACGTGTAACTTCCTCCCCCGTAATTTTCGCGAGAGAACGAGTGCACCGGTAGATCATCCGACTCTCGCGTTTCTTCATTCCATCCCTCCCCCGCCCCTCCCGCCCCTCTTCGCCCCTTCCGGAAAGATCCTCGTGAGATGCGTCTTCGATCGGAGCGTGCGTCAAGACGCGCGTGTTGATTGATCGCGATCGCGAGGACTGACCGAGGCAACTTCAAAGTTTCACTCTTCCTCTTTCTAATTATCTTCTCCTTCGCTCTTCCAATTTGAAACTTGCGTCTACGATCCATTAAACCTATATATTTGTTTCCAAAAGTTTATACAATCAATTAAAAACATTATTCGTGACGTTTGAAACGAATATATCTAGCTGCTTATATATCTAGTTTGGAAAATATTGTAAAATTAAAATTGCATCTTATTGTGTTACTCGAGCGGATAAATGAAGCATGAATGTGGGTTCAGTGGATACAGGCGTTATTTGGTGGAGCCAGAGCTAAATTTCCTACGGGCTGGTTTCACCAACGTCGATTAACGCAAACCGTGATTGACTGAGGGTCGGTTGTAGTAACGTCGCTTAGGGCTCTGACATCGGTTAAGTTAATTTTCTCTCTCCCTGTTCATATCGTAGATAGTACTATCATCTACAAAGAGATAGCCAATCGCCGAGCCAGGTTTACTCGATCTACATGATTGATGCAATTCGGCCCAACTCCGTTTTCCATCTACATTACAAAGAGGGATAAATGACGTGATGATCAGTGCACTCGGGGAATGTTCCCCGTTTGACAACATGCCAAAATTATATTACAACTCATACGATCCGCAGAACGACGGAAGATCGATATTAAACCACGATCAGCGTTAATCAATGAGCCTATAAAACTCGCTTTTTTTGAGATTGGCTTTTGTCCGCCCCGAAAAAGACGGTCGACGGCGCGGAGATCATCCGTCCACTTTCCTGTTCTCTTTGTGCGCTGTTGGTTATGGTGTATAACTTGTTGCTCGCGGGCAAACGAACGTGCAGTGACCGCGGATTGCAATTTTACATCTTCGGACCGGTCGCTGATGGCAGATTGCCATGTCCGTTTTCGGAGATCCTTTTTTTCCTAGTTGCGTTCCCCGTCTTCGTTCGATTCGGCGATAAAAATGAAGAGCCGCGCGTCTGTTACTTGGTGGTGAAGAAAACAGGCAGGGAGGGGGTAGGGAGAACGAAGCGAAGAGAAGAAAGAGGAAGGATAGAGGGTAGAAATATCGTAAAGGATATACGAGATCCCCCGTCCTACTGTCGACCGACCTTCCTCGTTATTTGCGGCTTAGGACGGCTGCAGAACAAACATAGTCGTCGCGACCATTCTCCGATATTTGCCACCGCGATTATCCCGCTTTCTCTCGCAAGATCGTGGATACTCGCCCCGACGACCTCCGAACTGAGAACTTGATCGCCGGCCGATTACCCAACGGCGGAACACGGGTATCAGACAAATTGAAAAGTTCGGAACCGTGCCCTCTCGAGTCTCGAAATCTCGATCTCTTCTCTCGCGAGAGTTCAAATCGACTACGGGATATTATCCGCTGATCGAGATTATACCGCGGAAATGAAGTTCCTCTCGGTTTAGGATAATTTCCAACTCAGGCGATCTCGATGTCGATCTCCATTCGAGACTCACGATCGACATCGTGGAATGAGGGTGCTTTGCAATAAGGAGATTTGCTGGAACGAGAAAGAAAGAGAAAGAGAGACAAAGAAAAACAGCATCCTATTCTCATAAACGTTAGTTAAAATTAATCGCGGTTCAATTGATATAAAAGTACCGTTCAGAAATAGAACTAAAAATACAGCAAAGATCTCTTAATTCTCTTCGCTAAGTTCACCTAATATTCTAGATAGATCTACGATAAAACAATTCGTTCGCTTGTCTCGATAACGATTCTCATTTCGCGGCAGTCTTGATTCCGTTCGCGTGTTTTAGTGCTTATGCTCGCTTTGTGCTTTCTTTCTCACGCACGGGAAAATTCGATTTCGCAGGTTGGTGAGGCGGGATGACAAATTGAATTTTTCTCAGTTGTCCTCTACCAACCCCGGAGGGGCCTAGGCCGTCCTCACGAAGGATTTTATTTATTAAAAAAAGGCCGAGCCTCGTGCTAGGGCGCGCGCATCTCACTGTCGAGACTGACACTCGATTTCAGAAGCGAGCCGCGAGCGCGATAAATTGACCGAGTAAACAGGACGAAAGCACCTTGCGGTTTTCCCGTCGCTATCCCTCGGGTCCGAGAGAGTGTGCTGAGAATTAACTAATTACTGTGTTAAATGTGAGTGAACTTGTACTTTTCAATGCATTTTCTTCGATAGAAAGCGCGCTTCTCGCGAGAGGTGAATTGCCAAATGTTTGCCACGGAGATTAAGTAGTTACGGATCGTATTGGTCCGACCGTGACCGCCTTTTTCCACTGCTTAAATTTCTGCCGTCTATCGGCCACGGGTTTCTTAACGAAGTTTGATAACGTGAGAGGATTAAGTAGCTATTGATAATAACGAGATTTTATTGATACCTTCTCCCCGTCGCAGTTCTTTTAAATATTAAGTCTTTAGTAGAATGATGTGAGTGATGTCGGACGCATTGACGTGCTTAGATAAGAGCTTTCTTCAAATTTTCCGGAAAATATCTTTTGCGCAAATTTAAATTATCAAAAGATTCCCGTTCCTTTTAATATTATTTTCAACAAATAAGAACTGAATAAGAATTCTTTTCCCATCGAGTTCCGATTGTTTTGTAGATCGATGGAAAGTCGTGCTTCTACTCCCAAGGTTTCACCAGTAATAAATGAACTCTTCTTTAATATGACTATACGACTTTATGCCACGAAATTAAGAAAAATAAGTATTCAGGCATCACTTCGAATATACCTCACTCCTAACTTTACAACGCCGAGAACTTTTGTTAGCCGCTTCTTGTGTCTTGGTAAACTGCACGAGTTAAACAGTTACGAATTGCTTACACTCGGGTACTACCCGTATTTCTCCCACGTCCCAAATCCCGTCGTCGATTTGTAACGTCCTTTATTGCGAATGGATTTCAGGGAACAATAAAATCTCAAACTGTTACGCTCTCCACTGGGTGAAACTAATTTTTCTATCATTTAGAGTATCGCCATGAATTCCCTTTAAAGCCGCGCGCTCCGGAAAGCTACGAAAAAAATTGAGTAGTTAAAGATTAAAGTCCGTACATCGCCACTACTTTTCGTCATTCAATAACTTTGATTTTATTCCTATTAAATTTTTAAAAATAATTATATGTAATAATAATTATAAATAAATAAATAACGAATTATAAAGTATCAATTATTGTCACTAATTAATATTTCATATAACATATTAATTATAAAAATTTGATTTATCTTTATTGCCATAGTACCTGTTTTTGTGTGTATATTATAGAAATTTTTAATTTAAGAAACATAAATTTATCAAGATGCAGAAATACTTTTCAATTTCTTATAAAAATATGTTGCTCTCATTCCGGAGCAGTTCCTTAATTTTCAAACAAATAAAGAAACTACGTGCTCCTTCGGGTAGATTTAATTCGCATTTTTCTTGCCGAGAACTTGCCACTGATTTGCGACGCTTTTTCGACCGCAGCGAACATTCCGAAAAGCTATGAGGACTTCGAAATTGCAGACCTCTTCGAGTGAACCTAATGCGTATATATCCTTCAGCATCCTTAGCGAGGATTCTTCCAGCGAGTTTCTGCTAGAAACGCCTGGGAATTTCTACACTTGATTTTTTGGAAAGTACCAAAGCGTGTTTCACAAAGTTAAAAATACAGGATCAACCTAACATGATCTTTCTATTTGGGATTTTTATAAATTTCGACATCAAGCAAGAAGAAATCTTAAAAGATATATGTATAGTCAGGTAATTCACTAGCAGACTTAATTCACATTTCGTATTTTCCTCTTTCATTTTCAACTGTAATTCGATTATTTAAAATAATCATAAAGATTGATGTTTATGCAGATACAATCCATCGCTTCTTACGCTCGCCATTTTATATACCGAATTTTCGAGAAGACTTAAAAAGAAATTGAGGTCTTACTCGAGTATAGATTCTTTTACATCCTTTATCCACCTTTACTCCTCCTCTTAATTAATTTTTCAATGTCCAGCAATCTTTCAGGCAATTCTCTAGGGGAACATTTTCTCGTTTTCGACCCCTTGTAGCTACATTGCTTACCAGGCAGCTTTCGAGGCCTTGTTGCACAGTGGCGTCGAAAGTTGGTTTCCCTTCGGGAAGACGATCATCCGAGAATGGGTTCTGTTACACGCTTTGTTTGTTCCTTCCCTAAAAACGTCGGTTCGGCCCGGCGACCGTTTAATTTTCCTTCGGCGCTCCGCGCGATGTCGGCAATTTCCGAAAGGGTCGTTAACACAGAACGTCAATCCTCCTTTGTGCTCGTCGCAAATAGAAAGGGGTTACGATCTTCTTATCGCAACCAACTAACGCGACACCCTTTCGGATCTATCAAGGCAGATAGATATGAGGATACGCATACGGGATTCCATCAGAAATAGCAGACTTAGCAATCTTCGAAGGTTCATCGTAGTGTTTTCTTTATCTTTCTTTTCTCTTTCTCCCTCTCTCTCTCTCTCTCTCTCTCTCTCTTTCTCTCTCGCTTCGATATCGAAAGGGCGACAGGAGGAAAGGGGACAGGGCGACTAATTGGAAAGCCGACGCGGGGATTAAAGATTTCCCGGACCCGCCCTTTTCTCTCGCAGCGGCAACGGCGGTGGCGCTTAACTGAAATTACGTCAACTGGCGAGTGCGGTTGCACATTATCGACCGACGTAATTGGGTATTCGTTAGAAATAAATGGCCGTTAATGCAATTTTCGGCAGGTATATATGTATATATATATACCTCTCTCTTTCTCTATTTTTCTCTCCCTCTTCCTCTCTTCTTCTCTCTCACACTCCCGCCAATAATGTATACCGATCCAAGTCACGCTGACTAAAACGATGAAAACGTTATGAACCCAACAGCACACGTGGTCCTTCCACTTCCGCAGTAACGATCGGATGATTGAATCATTTATTACACCGGCGAGAGTCACCAAGATGCTAACACGCTAACCGAGGAAAAACCCGCTGCAAATCATCGTTGCGAAAATCGAGCACGACGTCGTAGCTGCGGTATACCTGCCGTCTCGTCGTTATATCCCAGCATCGTTAACACTGAAGACAGTCTTGTGATAAATTTCCGGCACATAGGGAAATAAATTGCATCGTGGATCATCAGGTAGGTTCCTTTCCCTTTTGAACCTCATTTCGTAAATTACAAGACTTGCACAATAGAGGTGAAAAGGAGAGTATAAAATACTCATTACGTTACTAATTCTACCAAATCTCAAGATATATGTATCTGATAAAATTAAAGTCATATAAGAGCAAATAAGAATTTTCACACGCGTTTGTGATGAGCAGAATGGATGGAATTATATTTCATCGGAAATTTCGATATTTTCTGCAGATGATCGAAATCGCATGTTTCAACTTTCACTTTTATCTCACATCCACATGACGTTATGGTCCAAATAATAGATCATTTCGGCAAGAGCGCGAACGTGCAAGTCATCGTTTAATATTACAAATCTTATGAACTCACGAAATGCGGTACAAACATGCTAAAATTTCCCAGCACGTCTCCACGTGCGATTTTATGGCGGTTGTCTCGACTGTTGCCGGTATAACAGCAAACCGACGGCGACGATACTTTCGGAGCGACCTCATGCTATAATGGCGGTCGTGTAATTATCTGCGATGCGTACTGAATTTAATGTTGTTTGGATGTCAATGCCGCGGGTAGAGGGGCAACGGGATTGGTAATTGTTGTTTACAACGCACCGCCGCGCGTCATTGTGCTATGATGACGGCGGCCCGGTGCATAGTGAACGTTACGCTGATGAGAATTGACGGATTTTATTAGCGATGCGGAAGGGAAATTGATCAAATTGTCAATTGTCACGTGTGGCTTGTCCGGTGTGTGCAGTTTGACGAAAAAAAAAAAAAAACTCGTTCGTCCCACACATTTCGTCGCAAAGTTAAATACTGAACAGCATCGCGGCGATCCAAAGTACAAATATCCTTCATTAAATAGTTTGACACGATTGTTGGGGATTCGCCGTGATTTTTATAATATTTCTTATATCGCTATTACCTCCGTTTATGTTTTACACGTCGCAGTCTTGATATTTCAATGCAGAATTAATTGCAGCGCGGATTGAATTTCGCCATCGTAAATAGCGATCGGCTTAAATCCGGTTTACGCAAATAACCCGATTCAATACACTTTCGCAAACAATGAAATGCCATACGCAACTGCTATATATATATTTTTAGGATTATTTCGACGATCCGCGCCGCGAATGTTTTCCCGCGTTGTTCCTGTTGGCGGATAGAAAATTATGCGATCATCCCCGCGTTAAATCGCGAGAGTTCGATTAGAGCAACCGCGGCGCTACATGATCTCTCAATTCTCGCGAAATTCAATATTCTAACGTCGTAGAAGTGGCTCAGTATCTTCTAATGTCAATATGTATTATCTCGCAGCTGCTCGCCTATGTATAAGGGTGGCACGTATCTTTTGTGCGCGGCGTGCGGTTTTCGTGCGGAGCTGGATACGATAGTCAATATCGTCTAGATAGATTAACGATCGAATCGTTCAAACTAGATTGATATTATATTTGACTTTCTACCGATCTCGCCGCCACGTTCTCCCTCACTGCGTCACTGCGACAAGGACTTCTACGTGCAGTTAATAAGTAGTAGCAAAGTCAAAGAGATAAGGCCGATATAACCGATCTCGTTAAATCTAAAAGTTTACGCCACGTCCACATTTCAACGCTGTTCCTTATTAACTTCACGTGCACGGGAAAAATTTTCATTTACACTGATACGTATTCCTGAATGTATTAAACGAATTACAAGATTTGCATACGTAAAAAATAATGTCCCTTTGGCGTGATGTAAAATATGTAAATGTAACGTCCATCCTGTATGTCTGGTATATTTCTTTCATTATACACTTGCATATATATATCGTTGTAAAAAGATAATGGAATGTGTTTGACTTTTACATACGAATAACACTATTACAGCCTGTAATAAATGATAGACACGGACGACGTCAACGTCGAAAACATTTTTGACACGCGCTGCGAAAAACGCGCAGCAAATTTTTGGGGACGCGGAAAATAAACTGCCTGAACCTTTTTCACGCTTTGAAATCCAGTTTTTCCGCATGCAACGCGGTACAAATGTATCTCGGTTGAAGTATCTCCCGTGACGTAGAGGTGCAAAGCTTATCCGTTCCGGGCAGCTTTTGGTATTAATCTGACTGGGCATAAATCTCTCGCTAATCCACGTAACGCTGTAACCCCGGCTAACGCTACATTGACGCCGCCGTTGTTGCTGCAGCGAGAAATACGGAACTTGTTGAATACACGTATTCGAGAGGTCCGCAGTTACAGAGGAAGTAGTTCGAAGTACTCGCGATTACCCATCCGCTTTTACAGTCGGTCGATCGACCCTAAATGTTACCTTTAAAGGGAGAAATCGAGCAATTCGCGGATCGTGCGCGCAGTACGACTAATCTACATTTTAACCAGCCAGATTCCCGGGAAAAAATAATTGCATCAACTCTTTTTAACAACATGACTTGCAGATTATCTGTCTTACACTGAAGAAAAAAATCCATTTCGTATTCCGTGAAAATGATCGTTCTCGTAAAAAAGAATTATTCGATCGCACATTATCTTACCCATACAGCACACGAACGTTGAATCAACATTTCAGAAACGTTGAATTGCAACATTGCGAATGTTGCATCAACGTTGCGAAATGTAGATTCAACATGGAAAAGACATTGCAGAAACGTCCAATGTCCGTTGATGTAATGTCTTGCAGACGTTGCAATCAACATTCAGGAACATTGATTCAACATACAAGATCATTGTACAATATTGATTCAATGTATGTGCAATGTAGATTTGTTGGAAAAAAGTCTAAATTTAAAAAATAATATTAATTGTTATTATTTGAAATTGGTTCTTCAGTCTTCCAAAATAATATTTACTCTTAGGGCCCAATTTTGGGAACTCTCCTTCAAAGAGTCATATCATTAGAACATGAGTGAAAAATCTCATAATGCTGTGTCTTTTATATTCTATCCGGTGGTTTTTTACTTACGAGAAATAGAACTCTGTCGCGTCCATCTGGCGGCGATGCTGCGTACTACTCGTGCGTGAGCAGCGTCGTTTCAACGTTGCAACAACATTAAGAAAATATAGAAAATTCAACATAGATTCAATGTTGAAAAAACATCCATCCTTCAACATTCAACATTGCAACGTCTCAGCAACATTCTTTCAACGTTCTGTGCTGTATGGGTAGGCTTTTGACTTGCCGTACGTTTATAAGAATGGTGAAGACAAGGCGTAAATATCTCGCCGTATCTTCGTTCCTACGACGTGGCTATTTTTAGCCAGACCTTTGCACCTTTTTTTTCGACCTTAAATCGCTCTGCATAAGGTGCGGAATAATTCAGACGCGACGGCTTTTTGCATTTGCAGGGGCGGTCGGTTTTCACGAGGGAACGAGGTCGGACGGAAGCAACGGAATTTTTCCGGAAATTTTACCGCGACGATCTCCGTCGCACGTGACGATTGAATTTGCACTCACGGTCGTCGGAAGCGTCGCGCAGCGTTTGCAGACTAAACCGAGCAATCTAAAATTATAGGAGCCCTTGGACGGCGAGATGTTACATACGGGACAGAGAGAGAGAGAGGAGAATATTTTATCTTCAGCCGTGCGCGTCATCATTAATTTTCTTTCAACAAGGGTCACCGAAGAGCGGTTTAACCCCCGTTGAAAATACAAAGCCGGACAGCGTGTCATTGTCACGTTGCGCCAACAGGTCGCCGCAACGACGTCGCGTCGTGACGTAATCTTTATCCTAATAAGTTAACACTTGTCGTTGATTGATGTTTATTTCGGGGATGGTCCGCCGTAACCGACTTGCGCGTTAATTATCGGAGCTTCGCCCTACATTTTGCCTCGCGGAAATAATCCGCAGCAGCTCGTTTCCGGTTTCGGGCGGGGAAGGGTGAGGGACGGTCGGCTGGCCAGAGGCGCATCTCGTAACTTAATTAGCGGGAGGAGCTGAGGTCTTTTTCCATCCGCTTCGATCATTTGCCGGATACAGGGGATTGTACAAAGTGAGGCGTTCCGACTGCAAATTGAATCTTTCGTATCCCGATTTCATTTCTATTTCTTGACAGGATAATTTGAACTTCTTGCGTGGAATATAAAATACTATTAGCCTATGTATTTTTTACTGTCTTTTTATCTCTTTCTCTTTCTCTCTCTCTTTTTCTTTCTCTGGTTTTGCGAATTTTGTTACTATCATAATTTATAAAAATTTATATGAGAGCTTTAAAGAGAAATACTGCTTTAAATTAATGTTATTTAATAAAGCTAAATATTTATTCTTTTTTATATTCCGCTACATTACGTTTCGCTTGCCCATGCTCCTGCCTATCCTTCCATAAATAATATTCTCCTGTCCTACATTATTATGCTCTTCGACTTTCATCCCTGACCATAAATCTCTTAAGAGGAACTCCACGTGAGAGAGACACTCATGAATTAATTATTTTTTCGCATTCAGTAGCGCGAATTTATCTCGCTGCCGCACAAATCGAATAATATCCTTTTTTTCAGTTCACAAATCCGGTGTTTCTAAACGGAAAAGGCACTTCACCTGTCTCGTTTCATCCCTACTTGTACATTCTAACCTGGGATCCTCGAAACCCTCGGGTCACACTCGAACGGTCTGTGCGACAACACCGACCCGATCCAATTGAATATAACCGAATGGAGAACGCGTCACAGGGGAAGCGACGGGAGAGATGTTTTCTCTGGCGCTGGAGAGACGCCGCTCGTGCTGCGTCCTCTATTTCGTGTAAAGCGATGTAAAGTATATACCACGGCTTCAAGTAGTGTGAGATTTTTAATCTTGGGAAGAGCTCCGTCCTTCCGGACGGCACACCGGCAGAGAATACTGCGAAACTTTATCAACCGTAGCTTCGGAGATGGGCCGTCGCCATTACTTACAATTCTCCGTTATTAATCGCTACGTCGACGGTTCATTATAATGCGTCGAGCTGCTATTTAATTTGGCGAACGTTTAACCGATAATTTTTAACCGATAATTACGAGACATCCGTTTCGCGTACACTGAAAAAAAAGCTGTTGCTTCAATTAAAGTGTTATCACGAAGTGCCAATAACATAAAGTAGTTCATTCAATCGTATTATTATCAGACCCAGTGTCTGCATTTTTAAACCAATAATTCAATCATTGTTTTAATCCAAATATTGGGTCTATTAATAATACAATTGAATGAACTACTTATGTTTTTGGCACCCCGTGATAACACTTTAATTGAAGCAACAGCTTTTTTTCTCAGTGTAAATATCTCTACGGCAAAGCTCAGGCCGTATTTCAATAAACGACCGTGTTGCGTATCTTTCATTAGCATTGAAATAAATAAATGCAGCACGAAGGCATTACATTTCATATTTATGCAGCAATATATATCTTGGCGTAAATTAATTTAAAAAATACAAATTACGTGCCCGTAGTGGATAAAGAATGTATTAATAAATTCGCGATGTCTTTGCGAAGATTTAGAAAGATTTTCCGCCTTTTCAGAAGTTTTTTGTCTCAAAGAAGAAAATGTAATATAATATCATTTTTATGAGAGAAAGAAAGATAACACTAATTATTAATTTATGCTTGAAAGATATCTCTTAAATTTTTTAAAGATATCAACATGCATCATTTAATTTAAATAACGAGAAATAATTATTATTCTTTTAGCATTAAATTCCACAGATAGCATATTAAATTTGGAATTAAACCTCAATTTTTAACGACATTGTGCATTCAAAAGTGCATTTTAAAAATATCCGTCATCCAAGAGCTTCTATCAACCGATCATAATTCTTTTACTGTATGCTGAATAAAACTGATTTTATTCCAAGGAGAACGTATAAAACGTACCGCTGTATTATGCAAATGTGCCACTTAATCCATTTGTTAGAATATTAACGCGCTTCTACTCCGAATAGACGAGTGTCGAGACTCTAAACGTGAGAGGATATACCACCCACGTGTGGCATCCGTGCTCGCTTGTATATTTAAGATTGTCGTGTGGGCTTTACGCCTCGTCTACAAATCATACGGGGATGAATTTTGCGGGCGCCCGACACTTCCGCCAATAAAAGTGGCAAGAAATGGGAAGCGGCAAAGCGCACGGCGACGATAACGACGACGACGACGACGACACGCGAATGCAACCCGGGAGATACCGGAGATATGCCTTAACGTACTCTTCCGACATTCCGCATCGCGAATTCGCAGTTAGATTTTCCGGCGTGTCGCGCGGAAATCTTTCAAGCTCCGCGTAAAACTTTACCGCGATCTCATTTCGCATCGACCACATTTTCACGTTTTCACGCTGACGCATTTTCCCACAGACGTGCATTGTTCAATTCGTATTCGCCTCGATTCGCCCGCGGGCGCGAGACAACCTCTGGTGTTACGTATCAAAATTAAATTGAATTTATATCAGACAGTTTTCTCATAAAGGCATTATTCTTAATGTAAAACAATTTAATAATTAAACCACAGAGGAGATTTGTTTCGACACTACTGGCCAATTTTATTTAAATTAATATGTCACGACGTTTCGACCATGGGTTTTGCTCCTTCTCAAGTGAATAAATTAAAAATAAATGTATGGATCATATTACATCCAATGGAAATGACAGTGTACCAACAATATGTCAAATGTCCAGAGAACTAAAAAGAACAATTAAATACAAAATCTATGATAGTAAAAAGATACGAATCGCAAAATAATACACGGGGAAATATATTATATACAAGCTTTTTTAGTTAAAATTATTAAACCAAAAATCTATTCTTTCTCCAATCGCCAGTGATTATTTAACATAAAATAAATTATAAAACGACACAACTGGCAAGTAACATTATTTAGTAATAAATTATATATATATATATATATATATTACTTGCCAGTTGTGTCGTTTTATAATTTATTTTATGTAAAACTATTAAATTTCAGCTAAATTAACAGTGTAAGAAATATAAATGCCAATCAAAATCATAATATCGCGAAATATGCGAAATATGAGAAATATGAAAAATACTACTTATAAATCATTTCACTGTATGTCTCTTCTTCTCGTACATTTATTGTGCCGGTCTAATCAGACATTTCCCGGGCACGGTGTATATAATTTCAAATTTGTAAAGCTCATATCATTTGATAGCTTGAAATTAAGATGTAATAATCTCTGACTGTGGAATAAAAAACTGTACGCGGAAGAGCGTGCTGTCAGTCACCAGCAATTTTAATTAGCGTACAGGAAAAATTTGAGTTGGCACAACGCGCGACGCGAGTTATGGGTGATAATTTCTCGCTCGCGATCTCGCCATCGTCGCCGCATAGCGTGTATATCTCGTTACGGATGCGGCTTGTAAAATTCGCTTGAAAAAATCCGTCGAGATTGCGCACCGGGATCGTTAATTGATAAAACTAATCAGGCCGTTTGTGCGCAACCGCGGTGCAACAATTGGACGGTTCCCTCTCCCCCCTTTGACGAGATTTAACAGTTTTTTGTCAATTTTGAGTTAAGAGTAAATCATGAGTGCGCACGGTGTATATAATTGTAAAGCCGTTTTGATGTAAAATGGAACTCGACTAAATGGACTCTTGCGGTGTAATCGGGCCATGGTCGTAGCGTTTGTTTTGCAAGATACCTTCCATTGACGTCACTATACCGACGCTGCTAGCGATATATCGGCAACACTAATTTCACTCAAAAATGTTATTGAAAACAATATAAATGAACAAAATATATAATAACGTGTTTTACGAATTTTCGAAAAACATGTTAATACGATGGAAATATTATCACGTTATCTGTATGTTATGAAAATCTCTGATTTCCAATCGCACTGATAGAAAAATTTATGACATTCATGGCTATAATTAAAAGTTAAATAATTATGGTTAGGTGCACCATTTTTATAGTTATTACTGCTATAATGTCAGTAATAATATAACAAAAAAATAGTTACAAATATCATAATTTAACTATGTTATTATAGTTAATTATTATAGTTAGAACTTTTTTTAACTATAATAATTATAGTTAAATTATGGTATTTGTAACTATTTTTTGTTATTATTATTAACATTATAGCAGTAATAACTATAAAAATGGTGCACCTAACCATAATTATTTACAATTTAATTATAGTCACGAATATCATAAATTTTTCTATCAGTGCGCTTAAAAAGTAATTTATCGAATTAATTACATTTAGATTATTGTTCCTCTCTCCGCAAATTCTAAATCTATTCATCCTCTCACGTATAGTTAATTAATATTCGTGCCGGAAGATTCCTTTAAAAAATGTTAGGCGCACGAGTTCTTCCGTGAGTTTAGAAAATTACTTACACAGGCAATTCAAAGTTTAACATCCTGCTTGAAAAAAGTGCCTTAAATTGCGGGCGGTCTTAAAATGAGGCGTCAATTTTTACGTTCGCGCCTAGACACGGCCGATCGCGTTTGTAACGGAAGCGAGATGGGGATTTAGCAGCCTCCGTCATTAAAGTTCGAAGTTCATTAGAGGTTCGCCGGCGCCGGCGGAATAACTTTCCCCCAAGTTGTTACACTGTTCGCTCCCTCTTGTACGCCTCCCCCTCGCCCCGGGAGGACTTAAAAGTCTTGTTCCCGGCTGCTCCTCTTCTTGTAAGAGGATACTTCTGTCTCTCCCCTCGACAATGTCTTCGGCGCGGGTCATGTCATTTTAATGACACGTTTCCGATTGCTTTCGCCGAGAGAAACGTCGGCGAGGAGCGTCGACCGGCGAACACGCACAAGATTAAGGAGTTTAGCGATCGCCCTTTTCGTTTTTTTTCTCGAGGACGACGGAATGATGTAACACCAGGTGTCAGTCGACGGCCCCTGTGAAAAGGATATATAAATTCGCCTTTAAAAACTAATAAAGCCTACTCTAGATTTATACAACACGGCTGAGAACAGCGATGCTATAACACGGTTTTAAAACTTGCACGAAATTGTGTCATACCGAGTAAAGTATAACAATGCATTTGCAACATATACGCGTATGCACTCGTCAGTATGTTGCACGCGCAACATACATGCTGTACATTTTCCGTCACGACCGATGCATTCATAGAACACGCGCAATTGACAGATTTTAGAATTTCTGTAAATCGGATAATTCCACGCGCGATATTTTTTTTTCAGTGGCCGTAGTTTTAACGTCGATACATCGCGTTTGTTAATTGGGACACTACACGATTTTACGACCAGACTGTAAGAAATAAAAACATGCATAAACGTATAAAAATATAACGAAAAATATGATATCTGTCAGGAAGTGCTGTTTATTAAGCTGTTAAATAAAGTAGATTATATTTTAATAAGTTAAAATAATAAGAAAATAAGTTAAAATAAAATAAGAAAATAATCTTATTGTGATTGCAAGTTTTATAAAGTTTTATACAGGATAGGACATACAAAGTATAGAACTGGTGTTACAAGCGGGAAGGCTTTGACTTATTTTTTACATAAAGAATAAGTTGAAAATGTAGAATAAAACTTTTTTACAAGGCTTTGTTTTCCAGAAGGACAATTTTGAATAGTCATCAGGTACGCGTGCACTTAACACGCATTTGTAGTTATAATTACTAATTCTTAAAAATTACACATATTTTGTCTAATTATGTATCCTCGAAATATCTTTTTAATATTTATAATGTTTATTATTATATATATTTATTCAATATCAGTAATTTTTACTATTAAACATTTTTACTATATTAATCACAAATGCGTGCACGCGTATCTGACAAATCAAAGTTGTTTCTCTGGAAAACAAAACCTCATGTAAAAAAGTTTTATTCTACATCTTCAACTTATTTTTTCATTTAAAATCACTCCCTTCTCTTGTACCACCAGTTCTGTGGGAGAGAGACATTCTGTATATTAAAATAAATAATATAATATAATTAAAGAAATTTAGAAAATTCTTAATGTGCGTAATATTCCGCCAACAGGAACGACACGTTGTCGTCTCGTCGCCGTGTTATTATTATGACACACATTACCAATGAACGAACGTTTGAATTTCTGGAATAAAATCCGCGCGAGCGGACGGACGTTGACGCGCATTTTAATTAACGTCACTTCGCGACGAAATAATCTACTTTTTTCTTTTTTTTAGCTCTCTATTATCGTGCCGTACAGTTACGACGGGCTGATCGAAAGCCCCGCGGATTTTCGGCACCGTGGTTTCGGCCGCGTTTACGCGACGCGTCCAAATGCGTTCATCGATCATATGCGAGAGAGTTAAATGCACCGGTGTGTCGCTCGTGCAATTTGACAGGGCAGTGCTTTCGGAAAATCGATTTGCCGGTAACATGTGGGTCGATGTCACCTGCAACGTGATGCCACATCGGCTGTCATAGACAATTTATTACCGGCCTTCGAAAGACCTTCTTGATAGAACTTACTTGATAGAGCCGAGATAGAACTTACTACGTTCATTGCGCGCGTTTCGTTGCTTCGTATTTGTTTTTTTTTCTCTTTCTCTCTCTCCCTCATTCAAGCGAGATTCTTTCGAGACGTAGATCATGATGACTCGTTTCATATTCTCGTTGAAGCGACCGATGCGAATCCGGGCCGGGTCGGTTTAGATATCGCTTACTAGGCGAAACGAGAGAAACTTACATTCTCGACAATGCAATGTACGCCGGCAAAACTGTGTCGCGAGCATTTCGGAGGATTGCACTTTTTAGCGAGATCGTCGCGACACGGCATACGTCGAAGCAAATTTATGGGTCAATCCGCTGGAGCCATTAATTTTCTCGAAACGGAGTTTCTGTTTGTAAATGTAATTTGTTCGATGGAAAAATAATTAGTCGAATTGCAGCAATTACAACGTTCGTTTACCTTATTCCTGACAAATAGGCGAGTATTATTAACTTTGATTTATTACTAACAATAAGATTTATATATAAAAAGAAACATATATATATATATATATATATATATATATATATAGGAGAGAGTTGCTGAATGCGTACCGGTCGTTTAAATCGTATATACCTAATAAATATTTTACATTATTACTTAATATCAGCAATATTTAGTAGCAAAAATATGAAATAAATAAGTAATATAGACAAAAATTTAACAAGTTATATTGCTTCCTCATAGAGGAAGCTTTGTGATCGTGGAAAAAAA
>NJRP01000118.1:214272-228523 GCA_003063835.1 Aphaenogaster floridana | reverse complement strand
TTTAACTTTTCATTATAGTCACAAATATCATAAATTTTTCTCTCAGTGTATTAATTATTAAATACTTTATTTTTTAAAAAATAAATTATTAATAAAATTAGTATTAGGTAATGATTCTTTTTATTAATCTTATATTTTCAATTATTTTTATTCATGAATTCGATATTTTCAAGGAGGTATGATTTAGAAGATCTACAGGTACGATTTAGGCGACCGGTTTCCTAAATCATACCTTTTGCAGCATGTCACAAAAAGACTTGTAACAAATTAATTTGTTATTGGTAGAAAAGGTTAAACATGTAACAATATAAGTATCTAAAACATCAAGCTACAATTTCCAACGTTTATTTGCATATAAATCAGTACCAAATGGGAAATATAATAAAAAATATCTTAAGTGGTACGCATTCAGCAATTCTCCCCTATATTTTAACAGCTAAATTCAATTTTACAGTAAATTTTACATTTACTATGATTCGATTGACATTATGTATACTATGCGTCTTATCTTGCTTTTGTAACTGTTCATCAACAGACATTTATCAAAATAAACTTCTTGCAGCTTATCTTTCACGCGCGTTACGAATATCCCACGTGATTAATCGGTTCTCTAATAGCGACTTATTTTTACGTCGAAACAACACCCGTCTTAACTCAAACTATTAATTTTGCGGTCACGTGTTTTAATAATCGTAGATTTTTTAATTATTTTCAGCACAATCCTCCGCGTTGTATTTTTATCCTCTTATTGTAAATTCTAATGTCATTTATTAAAGGGAGCAAAAGACGCACGTTGAAGTGGGTTAATCTAACGTGTCTCCGTAGCTCTCTCGTATACGTAGATAACAATTTCATTCGTGTTCTCCTGGATGTCCCGGTAGAACATCCCGGTACGAATGCGACGAAGCTTTATCCTTTTGTCCCAAGTTTTGCACTGATCACTGTTATTTCCTAATCAATATAGTAATCAATATAGATAGTTTATTAACCTATAATAAGGTGACAGAGACGGATATTTTCCGATGATAAGATTTGGAGATTGTTGCACATAGAAGCGTGTAACGTTATCTTATATTATAAAGTCACCATTGATCGGCGAAAACATATGTTGCCTGTCGCAATTCTTTTAGTAACGCATTTTATACTTCGCGCACGATAAAGAAAAGCATATGCATAAATGTTGAATGTTGAACAATATTATATAGTAATATTAGTACCGGAAACCTACGTTTTCGGGCTGTTACGTCAATTACTCTTCTAACCTTCCATACAAATATAAAGTGAACACTATAATTAATTTGGTTGACTACGCTATCTTATTGTCTGAGAAACGTTATCATAATTCGAACATTGAAATGATCAAAAGCATCCTTTTAAACAACTGTTTCCCAGCTAACATTATCGACAAACATATTAAACGTAGAATGAGAAAGCTTAACAACCGTACTAACACACTCAATATTATTACCAGCGAGGACAGTGAGTCTCATGAAGTCAAGAACTTTATCACTATCCCATATATCAGAGGCCTTAGTGAGAATATTTACCGTACATTAAAGAAATGCAATTTTGACAAGTAGTATACAAAATCAATTGCAAAGAATGTAATGCTTTATATATAGGGCAAATCAAGAGACATCTTGAAACACGAATTAAGGAACATCGAAATAATATCAAAAAACATGAAAGTAATCACTCACAATCAGTAGTGAGCCAACACTGTATTGAATACAAACACGACTTTGATTGGTCGTAATCTGATATTTTAGGGAAAAGGGAAATGTGCAGGGAAAAGCATACCAGAAAGAGAGAGTTTGTTGAGATGTTCTTTATTAAAGAGCATAATAATACGATTAATTTAAAAAAGGATACGGAGAGCCTAAATGCAATATATGATAAAGTTTTAAAGTCTAAATAGTCGTGCCTTTTTCATTTTCTTTCTCTCGTGTTGTCAGGGGTTTCCTTATTTATTATTATTAGAATACAATGTACTTGACACGCACTTTTTTAGTTCAGTCCTTCGCTCGTTGTAAAACAGAGCAGACGTCAATTTGATTTGTCTATCTATTCTTTGTTCAGGTTAATTACCTTTTTACTTTATTTTACTCTTTGACAACCATGACAAAGTGCAATATTAATTACAGTTTATCCTCTCTGACATACATAACATGTAAGTTCTAATCTCATGTATTTGACTTTGTTCTCCGTGTCTGTTAATCTTATGTACTTTGATTTAGTTTCTAAAGTCTTGACTTGCTTGGACACAACGTCACGACCAACAATATATTTATAATTTACGATTCCTTTTAATTTATGACTTAGGTATTTATATCTTATCTTTTTGTATAAATTTATATTATATGTATAGCTTGATTATATTATCAACTATTTTAATGCAATCGATATTGTTTTGATCAACGAATTTATGGTTTATATATTTACGCTAGAAAAGGACTAAAATCAATAATCAAAACGTTGCAATAAACTTATTAAATTAATATAGCCAGTTGGGTTGAATTTTTGTTAATATTATATAATATGTATATCGTGTGCTATATTTAGAGAATAAAATAATGTATAAATTTCTCCTTGAACGTATGTACATTTTTAAATTGCACACTTTAAAGGTTTCATTAACTAATTAAAAACTCTGTTACACACGGCCTGAGAATATTCTAATATTAATAAACACTCTGATATGTGGATTTATTGAAATAACATAATTATTGTAATAAAAATTTTTATTAAATATTAATGATATAAAAATTTTTATAATGGAAAGGTTACGTTACATTAAATCATTGTTTGAACGTTAAAACGTTTTACCATAATTTCATCGAAATTTTGTGTGTATTTTAAATTAAAATAATGTTCGTTTTAATAAATTATTTAATATAATGGCAATGCTGTACAGTGTTACGTTGTTCTTATTCTGTGCACGCACAGAGGTGACTTGCAGTAGCTTGTGTGTCGGTACAAGCAGCAAGGCAACAACCATTCTTTCCGAATGGCTTATAGGAAAGACCGCTTTGCAGATTATTAAAAGCTACCGTCAACTCAGATTCCATGTGACAGATAGGAAATGCCTATAGCCGTTAGCATTCTCCATTTATCAAAAATCGTACACGCAACGTCAATCTCGGAAATTGAGGCATCCGTCAGTTCACGTCTTTTCCACGGAATACTTTAAAATGTCTACAACACATCGTTTGCATATATCTTATTTTATGCGTTTATAACGCATTTTATAGGGCGCAGTATAAAAATAACCATATCCGATTTATCCAAATCGTCTGACATAGGTGACTTTGATTATCGTGAGAACGGTAAGAATCCAGCGTAATGCATAATATATTTAAAAAAATATAATATTTATACTAATCCAATAAAAACACCTTAAATCCGATCCTTTTTATACTTGCAATATTAGCTCTTCTTTCAATTTTATAAAATCTTCCTTGTAACAAGATCAAAAAAAGGTGGTGCCAAATTCTTCAACAGCTATGGAAAAAATCGCGGTGCCAAGATTTATTAGGATATTCGATATAACAATGTATCATGACGCAGCATATCGCGTTTTATTGAAAACACGAAGTTCGACTTTCCCGGTGACAATATATCGGGAAGGGGATAGTAAACTCTTCGCGATTTATAACGCCCATTTCAGGTACAGTTAGGAAAAGCCTCGGCCCAGGGAGAGTTTAGATAGTTGAACCGGCAGAGGCGATCTGCAACATCTGGTTACTGTGTAACTTAGGGATAGTCATGATACTGTAAATATGGATATTGCAAACAATTATCCCATTTGCTCGCGTGATAAACGGTATTTCTCTCGCATAGACTATATCGTGCGGTATTGCAAGTAATTTCATGAGTAATTCTAACATTTCATGCTTGTTTATCAGTACGTTTATTAATTGTTGATGTTTATTATAATTACGATTCCACGGGAAGATGATTTATGTAATTTCCTTTTGAAATATATATAAATGGAGATTATTATTACGGGCACATATGTATTATTTTCCAATCCAGTCGCGGCTTTTCCGCGTTTAATTACTCTCCCGTTTCGCAAATTGTATCGGACCAATACGGGATATTGCACGCATAATTTGCATTTACCGCCAGTAAACGATTCGCTATACCGTTCTACAATTTCCTAAAGTAGTAATAAGTCAGTTAAAAATACTTCTGCAAGGAGATAACACCCGGGAGACCAGACAGACCGGATGAAAAACGATTAGCGGAAGAAGCGTCGTGCTATCGCTTATACGAAGCCAGCATGAATAACGACTTTCGCCACGTTTAATGTATTACTGATCACGAACCGTGTTTTATGGATTCGATAACGTCGACGATACAGCGACGGAAATTTGGCACTTCCAAACCCGTCGTTTGCACCTCTTTTATGTTTTTTTATTATCGCGATCAACAGTTGTATCATTTCATGCAATTATTGGAATATGTTTATACATTTAGTAGATTATGGAAGTTATAAATAGCAACAACGATAAATTATTTAATTTAGGATATATATGAGAAAAGCTCCTCTCTATACAATAAACGCGTATATTGATGTAATATCAGACAATTAAAATAATTAAATATAAATTTCATATCAAAAGATGTAATATATTAATAAATACAGATTTTACCTTTTTTATGACACAAACATAACAAAGCATTTAATTTTCTGTCATTTATTTAACGACAATATTTGTTGTTACGCGAATATACAATGTGATCTTTTCATAAAGTTAACAGATCTGTAGAGACAAAAATAGAGAAAGTAAATATCGGCCAATAACTGAATATCGATTCCAACGATATATTTTAATGTTTTAATGACGTATCAGTAACAACCCGAGTATTTTTGGATTATGACGTATCGTTCCGGTCAGTTCACATTACAATCATATTTTTCCTTCCAATAAATTATATACAATGACGTGCGAGTCGCGTGCATAAATAGATCTTTGCATTTTGCATTATCTCACCTGTCAATCTGACAATTAATGAAAAAATGCATCAGCGAGTATCTCGTTAAATTATCGCGAATCGACAAATCCGTTCATGTCGAGTTTTTATTACTCTTCGGAAGAATTATGATATCTTTTCGCGAAAGGATTCGTACAGACCTTTGTTGTTTTAAAATTTTCTTCAGTAAGCATTTTTTGCTATCTTCTCTTCTAGAAAGAAACTTAAACGTGAAACGTCAGGCACGAGATGTCAAAATCTACTGACATTGAAGTCGTCATATGAGGAAGATTAATGTAAATTGTTTCGAACTTGGAACAAAATATACGTTATTATGCGATAGTTCGTATCGCACACCTGGAACATAGCAGTTTTACATCGTATCACACCGGCGAGCATTATCCGATTGTTATACCGTCGTGCCACGGCGAAATGTATTCGCGCGCCTCAACTTATGTAAAAGTACACCTTGCCCTACTTTGATAGATACGCGGTCATGCCGTAATGATCTCCATTTTGTGCCTTATCGCGCGTACGCCTGCAATGCGCGAGGGAGTTTTTTTTTACAAAAATGACTTCATCCAGAAATTACGTCATCGTCGCCGTTCGCCATGGCGAAAAATCTGACTTCCCCTAACTTCCTGCATAATTTAAAGCAATCTCTTTATCGAAAACGGTCAAATAAAATAAACAAAAAATCTCCCTCTCTCTCTCTCTCTCTCTCTCTCTCTCTCTCTCTCTCTCTCTCTCTCTCTCTCTCTCTCTCTCTCTCTCTCTCTTGATACGTAGCCCGCAAAGCAAATGTCGTTGCCGCGAAGAACAATTACGCTCGAAAAAATTCTCGCACGCGGCACGTTGGCACGGGGGGGTTGGTGCCAATTTATTTTTATGAGGTACCGCGGATACAGCACTGAAACATCTTGCAAATTAGATCGCTGATACCGTCATAGCCCGAACTCGTTCTCTTGTCTATCTATCCGCCTGTCTGTCTATCTCTCGTTTCGTCATGCCCGCCGTGCCGTACGAATAATAACGAATCCAATGAAGCGAAATCTCGGAGCGATGCTACGTGCGCTCGCAGCCGCCGAGAAATATCCGCCGCCTGTAGAAAAATGCAGGACGAAATCTCTTTACCTGCTGCTTTTCTTGGTAGGAAGATTCCGCTCGGAAAATTGCGATCCCTCTCTCCTCACGCGCACAGGGAAAGACTCTTCCTTCCTTCTCATTTCCTTACCCCTTCTATCGTGTATCACGTATACGTGGTATCGTATCGAGCATGCCATACGCTTCCCCGTACATTATCCCGTTCATTCAAACAAGTGTATAAGACACGAAAATTGCATGCGTGACTACTTTCTCTCTTTCCCTCTTCTTCACTCCCTCTCTATTCATATCGGATTCAATTCGCCCATGAAATTGTTCCGCTGATCCGACAACATGGCAGTAAATGCAACGATCGAGAGAAACTCAAGTGTGACATAAGATATTTCAGCCATATTAAGTAGAAATGTTTTATCTTCTAATTACTAATATATCAAAGAGTTAAAAAAATATTCCGATTTTTATTCAGATTATATCACTCACTCATGTATCTCGAAATATTTCATAATATTTCCCGTTTGTACAATAATATTTCGCCGATTATCTGTTTTTAATCGAAGTTTAATATATTTACAGTTACACTGTTAATTCCTTTGGGTCGCCACTGTTCCTACTCAATATGTCGTTAATTAACTAAAACTATGGTTCACATTTTGTAGTTTTTAACCATGTGTGCCAAAATGACATATTTGTTGTTAATTTAACTAAAACAAGATGTCAAAATTAACGACATATTGAGTAGGAGCAGTGGTGATCTATACAGAATAGTTTAAAATGACTCAATTAATTTATGAATAGAATTAATTTATGACTCAGTAAATTTGACACTACAAATTTAACAGTGTATAAGAGAAAATTGGGGACGTATTTACTTTATAATATATTTCCATATATAATTACAACTTTGCATTAATTTTTTATGTCTATGTATAGTATAAACACAAGTACAATTATATTAAATTTTACCGATAACTGCAAATTGGCTCTAGTTTTTGATATCAAATCTTTTGTACGGGAAGCAGATATATTTGAATGCCGTTTTTTTTACTTCTTTTGTAAAAAGATTATTTTCTATTCCTATATATTTTATATATTATATTCATTAATCTAATATATAAAATATATAGAAATATAAAATAAACTTATAATACAATGTTTTAAAATGCAATTTCCATTTATTTAGCTAATAAAATAATTGTATTGCAATTGCAAATTAAAACGCAGGGAGGATCTTTTTGATTAAAAAAATATTACAATTGAGAAAGAGAGAGAAAGAGAGAGAGAGAGAGAGAGAGAGAGAGAATTTATTAATTTCTAAATGAATCTTTTTTTGTGATATCTATCCTATTTTTTAAAGATTTTGAAACTATTCCAAGTTAAAAATATTCGTAATATGAAACGTCCAATGTGTAATCATCCAGATTCGCTTCATCTGGTCAGAGAATTGCGATGTACAAACCGATCTCTCCGTGCGATCTGTTTTTCATATGACGGAAATATAGTATTTTTACAACGCTCCTAGAATAATAGCACATGGTCGATAGAATTACGATATAGTTTCAATAGAATCCACAGAAGAGAAAATGGGAATTGTAAAGCTCGTTTTTAACACAACAGAGCCAATATGTTTCCCGCGTTAAAGAGAGGTTGCTTCTTCCTATGGATTTAAAATCATATTCCGCTCTAATTGTTCCCATATATGAAAATGATTTTTCACAGATGGACATATATTATGTTCTTAAATAACCATACAATCCACAATACTGTATGTTTCTTAGACGACGTGATAATAACATAAAAATATAATATAAGTATACTCTCAATTCTGTTAACATATTCTTAATATTGTTAATTTCGGCTGAGGAGTTAGTTCCTCGCGAAAACTAAAGTGGTTAACTCTTGATTTCTCACAGAAAAGCAGCAGGTGGTTCCTGGATGTTTGAGAGAAAAAAGGAGTAGTAGATAGCCACGGATCTTTAGTGAAGAAATGGTAAATGGATTTATTCGCCTTTTTTCTTGCGCAAGTAGGGAGAGTTAGAGGAATAGTTGGATTTGGAGATTTAGCGAAAGGGGTGCAATAGGATTTAAAACTTTCTAGAGGATAAAGAGACTTAGATAGCGAGCTTTAGTAGAAGTTATAACATTTGATACGATTCTGAATTTTAATTATACTTATAAGAAAGTTAGGCTGAGATTGAAGACAAATCAGCCTAGTAAGTCATGCTAAATCAGTATCAACCTGAGTCTTTAATTTAATTCGCGACCAAGAACTTTATATTCATTCACAAAACGCGCCATTGTCTATCTTGTACTTCATTTAAATGTAAATTCCTACGTATAAATGCATGTATTCTTATCTTTGCAAAATATTTATGAATAGAATTAAACGCAATGGTAGATCATGTGTGTCGATTGTCGATTGCTGCTATCTTTCATGTGTGAGGCATACTTCTTCGTCGTGCATCTCTTTGATGTGGCTTTTACACCTTCCCATCAGGTGAAATTCGCTGAGTGCCGGTTCTGCGGCTCGAAATAGGTAATAATCCCTTGATACTTGGGATACGCCGAGCCAGGAACGACTTCCACAGCCAGCGCCGCATTGCCTCATTCGCCTCTTAAAAGCAGCACTCAACGGAACTCATCTTGGTATTAACGGTGTGGATAGCTATGGTACGAAGATATTTGCGCTAATGAGCAAAAAGTGCTACGTTACATATAGGGTGGACCAAAATAAACGGACGTCTCGAAAATCGAATTCAAAATATGTACGATATAATATAATAAAATATATTCGATGGATTGACCACGCTATTTGATCATCGTATTATGTTTATATAGAGAGCAATTGGCGTCAGTTCAATAAATAATTGCATAATAACTATTTTAATAATAATGACGATTCGATGAGATATTCTACATATGCTCGATATCAATTTTCTTCTGAAACATGTCAGTACACGATAAACTCATTCGCCCAGCGGCGCAAAAATTTAATCAAAAAATTCTTGCCCTGTCGCAGGAACACGTCGAACGCAAGTGACTGCCATTTGTAAAGCAAGCCGCGTGCAGTCAATTCGATAAATGTCGAGGAAGTCGAAGATCGATTCACATGCATTGATAGCTAGCTACGGGATGGTCGCGATCAGACTTTGTGAAGTTCACGCGAGCTGTGCAATAAGACGAAGTCTTGAATGGGACGTTCTAGCAAATTGAAGTTATCGGATAACTCTTCTCTCGCCTTTGTCGTTCTGCGTAGTACAGTAACAAAGACAGATGGGACATACTCGGAACTCCGTCTGCATTTCGCAATTTTTTAACTTCTCATCCGTTTGCCTTAACTTCATCTATCCGTCCCTCTCATCGCACCCCATCTACATTCATTGCCGTAGCAACGTGTTGCCGCAAATTGAAGTTGCCAAAGTAATTTTTTTTCTCATTCCATGCCGGCGTTGCAGAATGGCTTGTCGGCAAAAATGATTTAAAGCCAGCTTTCCCTTTTCACCTTCATCAACGGTATTCGAGCATACAACCACGTGTCTTTTATCGAATTAACAGAAAAACTTCATTTATATTCGTAGACTTACATAACTGGGGTAAGTGTTGATTTGCTTCGAAAATAATTATCCAATATTATTTCTTCATTTTTCAGTAATTTCTTAAAACTTGAATATAATATATCTTCAATATTATTTATTGTGAATACATTTTATATATGTATTATATCATATAATAATAATATATAATATCATCATATATTATTAATTATTACAAAAATTTAACTTTTCAATATTAATATGCATTAGCATAGAAATTTCAGTAAGGCAAATCTATTTTTATTCGCGAGGCTAGAATATAACTTAATGATTCTTATTTGCGGAATAAAATCTTAAAGTGAGTTTTCCTTCACAACTTCACATTCCCGTGCGGAGTGTCATGGATTTATTCGATTGGAGAAAGATATAGATGAGTGCTGGCGAAAGTTGGACACGCGTGAAAGACGAGATCGGTGACGTTTATAAAAGAATTTCAAACTTTGACCGCACGAAGGTCCTCTGGCAAGTTTGATCATGCAGCCCACATGGTTCTTTCCGCTCGCGGAAAATTTCGAAGTCGGATCGATCGCGGTCGATGCCGAGAAGGGCGAGAGGTGCGCGATCGCAGGAATATGTGCGCAAAAAATAGGCAAAAGTTAACGCAGCCGGGGATAATCTCGTTAGAGCGGCATGACGTAGCCCCGAGTTACCCGCTTCTTTTTTACGACGTCCACGTGCGCCCGCCGAGGGATGACCGCCGTGTCTCGTGATACAACAATTAGGCGTTAACATGTAAAGCAATAATTTTTCGCGGATACGTGTCTTCCATAAAGGATCGCCCGTGTTTGACGCCGTGGATTCTTACGCTCGCGCGGCGCAGCCACGGCGGAAAGATTGGGATTCGATAAGCTTAATTGCGCTCCACGTGTTGCAAGCTTATATTTACAGGCGACGGCGACGGTGAAGTTTGCAAGTTATAACGGTTACACGTTCGCTCACCGCGCGCTTACGTGTGCGGCATACGCATCACTCTTTCGCATTATCCGTGATCTATTTACGGAATGTTACATAGCACGCCGCATTATATTTGCCTCTACCTTGTGTCGTACCGATAATGGCGACCGATAAACTACGTTGCGAGGAAAACGCCTCGGGCTCTCGCGGCTTGTAAAGAACAGTTCAAGTTTCTCCGCGTCGGGTAGGAGAGAGAGAAAAAAAATTCATTAGCAAAGTTCTTTTTGTCTTTACGACCGCGTCGTTTTAAAGTTGCTCGCCGGCTATTGTCCCTCATTCTTGTCTTTTCCAACACGTCGCTGGCATTTATTTTCATCCAATGAGGGCCGATGAGATGTCGTTTACAGCCCTTTGCGTCCGATGAGCCGAGGAACTTTCGGATTCGCGCTTTGCGCGTTCCCGCGAGCGTTAACGCGATAAAATTACGGCACGTCGAATCTTTGCGACCGTCCGCGATAATAAATCCTTAACTCTTTGCGCTCCAAGTGCCAATTAGGTTGCCGTTTAAAGCGCTGAAAGTGATTCGTCCTGCGAGTGGGTCGCCTACGTGTCTTATTCATCCGGGTGAGCTCCGGCGCTTTTATTAGGATACTTTCTCTACGCAATAATCGATTTATACGGGTGGTTCACTGTCACAGGGATTGCAACTAAAATGTTATATTGTTAAGCACTAAAATGTTATATATGCTTTCTCGTACTTCGCCAGACAATTCTATAATACATTTCGATCTTCTATACGTTCTCTATCGTCTTTCTCTTTTTTTTTAGATTGGATGCAACGCAACATATTGCCTTGCATTACAATTGAATTGCCTGTGTTGTTAATACATAATTATGTTAAAATTAAATGAGATGTATGTTTGCCACTTGTATGCTTACAAATAATTCTTTTCTCTTTTTACTGTGTAATCCTTTTAAGACTAATTATACAATTATTATACATTCTCATTTGTTTACATTATAATTTCACTATCTTTTGCCATAATTCGTATTTCCATGTTTAATTATTTTACTGCATCTCTCCTTTTGTACAAGTAATACGTCTCGTTAAGTTTGTATTATATTAGTTATATATATTGTATATTTCCCAGTAAACACCAACTAACAGTAACATTGCATCAATGTTATAATTTCCCACTCAACAATGTAAATGTAATATAACATGCGTGTTATATTGCATTTATATTGCTGAGTGGGAAATTATAACATTGATGCAACGTTACTGTTAGTTGGTGTTTACTGGGTTATTAATCAGGTAAGACCCTCAACTACGCACGCACGCACGCACGCACGCACGCACGCACGCACGCACGCACGCACACGCACACGCACACGCACACGCACACACACACATATATATATATTTCTCATATTAAAAGTCAATTTGCGTTATTCGCAATAATTTTCGTTATGAAAGGGATTAACGTTACAACAGAGATAAACATTTGCATTATGTTAGTAAATATAATAATAATAATAGCTTTATTGAATGCAGTAGTTAGTATATATATATATATATATATATTAGTAAGTATTTACATATATATAATTGAATGTATGTATGTATGTATGTTCTCTATACACTCGTGAACCCTTTGACCGATCTGGACCAAATTTGGTATAGTTACTCTCTAGACCTTTGCGCAAAATATAGGCTACCATGAAACCTGGACATTTTACCCCCTCCCCCTGATTTCATCCCCTTGACACTTTGTGATAATTTTGCGGAGCGGCGGACAGGGTTGGCGGGGGGCCGTGAGAGTAGGGGAGGGGGAGGGGACGGGTGAAGGGGCGAGGTGGGTGGGGAACGGATAGTAATGTAAAAATTAAACAATAAAAGAAGCCTGGGCAACGCCGGGTAACTTAGGCTAATATATATATAAACAGTAGCGCGCAAAAGTCTTTTGAGAGACAATCAGTTTTCATGCGTTACTGTTCAAACAGGGCTATTACGTTGTTTACGTAATATTTATTAATATTTGTTAAAATATATTTCTGTTATAAACGTATGTGTTATTATATGCAAAGATTATATTATAAAGTTTAATACATGTACAGTATTGGTATTAATAAAGTAATTCACAACTGTTTGTCAAAAAACTTTTGAGCGCTACTGTATATATATATTTACTAATCATATCAGCCCTTAACTGCAGTATCACACCTATTGCATGCAATTGGTACTATTTATTTGGATGCAATTTACTGTATATTTACGTCATTTTACATTATTATTAACTATGGCGTTTAATAAAGTTATTATTATTATTATATTTACTAACATAACGCAAATATTTATCTCTGTTGTAACGTTAGCTATTAATCCCTTTCATAACGAAAATTATTGGGAATAACGCAAATTGACTTTTATCGACATCGTAAAAAGTACATTGTGCTTGTATTTTGTTCAACGAGCCTTTCAGAACCTTCGTGGAGAGTAATTTAATCGTGATAATTCTAATGTTGACGTCATCGTGATAAATGTCGAAGCGTATCGTGACGTCAGTGCTGGAATCATCATGCAGAACGGTTTAATGCCAATTATCTTAACGCAATCGTTTTTAAATATTCAAATTTCATTCGTCGAACACTCGCGCACACGTGGGTGCGCGTATCAAATTTAAAGCTGTAACTCGATCTGTTTTGCGGCACCACATTGTTCGCGGAAAATCGGAAATTCCTCAGGCAAGCTTTGCCAGGGTTTACCCCGTACAGAATGCGTGTTCGATAAAATTTCATATCCACCGTGCGCCACACCGGTTCTCGCAGTCGTTTGTATCGGTCTGTCTTCCCGTGTGGCGGAACCTGACATTACACGCAGTCCGCCCGTGAGAGTCTCCCCGCTCATGAAACATTTATGATGCGGAGAATAGGAGAGGAGACGAAGCCCCGATTTTAGCCGCGCCACCGCGCCGAGATCGACGTCGCCGATTTCGGCCATCGTGAAGGATGTAAATCGCACGCGGGCGATTCGATAGCGTGAAAAATAGGATGCGATATCCTAGTCAGTTAGTCGGATGCCAAGTATCGAATTTTGAGCCTGGTATACGAACGGCGGTTTTTCGAATAAACGATCGCGGGACAAACTGTCGGCCGACCGCCCCGCCGCTGTATCATGTGATATTGACAAGAGCTTCCGCTGGCAATAGCATATAACGCGACAACGACGCTGAAATATGTGATTCCAATAAAAATTATTAACGCTATTTCGATTTCTACGAGCACCCTTCACATATAACAAGCTCTTAACAAATATAATTTAATCATCTTCATCTGCGATTGGCTTCTATAGGCAAATCGATAAAATAATTGTCACACGTCGCGATTAAATCTCTTCACACCCTTTAATAAAATATTTGTCACCGGAGAACCTTGATTTTAATTAAGCTCCGCTGATCGCGCGTATTTTTTCAAGCATGGCACTCGTACGATTTCTATCGTACACATTAGCTTTCATTAATTACAATTACGCTGTGCATTTGTCACATTTTACAAAATAGATATTTCAGAGCCGCGACAGGCGAAATTCCCTCTAGCCGAATTAAATCTTTTCGCTTGATTGGACATTTTGTAGCGGCGGGGCTACACCGCAAATGCACACTCAGAGAAAAAGGTCGTATCAGCAA
>NJRP01000118.1:177739-191668 GCA_003063835.1 Aphaenogaster floridana | reverse complement strand
AGCATTATATAGTAATACGTTCAAGTTTACTTATAATGAAAATCAATGAAAATGGAAATTATAATGAAAATTAACGGAAATTGTATATATAAAAATAGTCATAACAGTCTTCAGTCATATACCTCCTTTCCATCTATATAAAAATTTTATAATAAACTTTTTGATCGCAAATAAAAAATTTTGCTATTTTTAAATTTCAATTTTTACGCTTTACGCGATCATTTACGTTTACGTATTACGCGACTAAAATATTGTCATAACATGGTTATTAAACAGACACCCGCGGACATATTTAATCTTATAGCATGATGTTGATGTTTTCCATAAAATCTAATGCTATTTACTACATTCTGTAAAAACCATAAGATAATCTTTATAGGTGTTCACTTGGAGTGAATTCTTGAAGAAATATATCTTAATTGACATTTTACATTTTATTATCTGACGACATTAATAAAATGTGCAGAGTTGTTGCTGATAAACAAGAAACAATTGATAATTGAAAAAGCTAAAATAAATGTTAAAGAATCCTGTGATATGTGCCGTTTGACGAAAAATATAATAATTATTTAAATATGATAAGTGATCCAAAACTAATACCTGATCCACATCTAGTTCTTTTATCCTGTAAATAAATTCATTTCTCGTTTGCCTTCCAGACTCAATTTAGCCAATACCTATAATTCGTAAGAAGTTCATTGTTCGAGTTTCATTGTTTACACGAAAAATTCGTCTAAGAGACTCCGTTAAAAATCTAATTATAGTCTATTGCAATTTTAGTTGAAATTTTCTAAAAAATGCGGCTTATATTTAAGACTATCCTAATTAAAGTCAACTTTAAATGAACTTTCATCAATATGAAAGGCACGCTTAGATTTTCCATCATTGTTGCTGAAGTATTGATTGTTTCAGAAATCATGTTTTCCATCATTAAATATATTCGTTTTATTCTTGTTTACAGAAAATTTTATTGAAACGTATGCAAACTTTCAAATCCCAAAGTATACTAACCAAGCGCGGAAAACTTTATAGTGATGTACCGCTTTTTATGTACCTATATAATATTTAAATGACATTCCAGTTAAATTTTCATATTTTGAAATTTGTTTGAAGTTTCGTTTAATTAGAATTAAAAATGATTAATCGTAATATTTAAAATCGTCATATTTAAAATAGTTACCGATGATATTTTCTTCCGTTTGTCAATCATGAAATATTTTTCTAAAAAGTAGGAAAATATCCATACGAATAGAAGAACGAGTCGCATTTATTACTAGAAACCCATGCAGTACGATTTTTAATAATTCTGTCTTTCTTTGTTTGAAAATATACAAATAAATACTTGCAAGCACGAAATTTGTAAAACGTGATATTACATATTCTATAAGTTTTTCTCTTATGACAGATTCGTAATTATTTTCAGTCAGGAGCAAAAAATATGTCAATTTCGCGAACAGAAATTTAAATGTAAAATATGTAGATAATAAAGACTTATATCAGAATAATCATCTGTGAATCTAATTTCACAAAGCTCTCTCTATGTAAAAATATCTAATATTTGAATGTATCAAAGAGTTAATGATAACCTCTTTTCTTTATCGCCGGATATTATTGAAATCAGGAATGTCATAACAATCATGATTATTATAATTTCGATCGACGCGTCTACAACGAGAGATGGCTACAATCGCAAACGTCTATCTATGCGACAGGGAACCGGCGATAGATCCTGGATGCGGGTTGTCGTCGTTAATCAAATTACGTCGTTTACGTTTCCAGGTAGCACGTAACATCGCTGCTATCGGCCGAGCCGTCTGCCAGACGATTCGAAATACATTATCACGAGATAGTGTAAAGCAGATTTCTTGCGGAGTGGTATCACTTCGGGAAAATCACCGACGCGAGGTTTCGCCGATGTTACCGAGGCTCCCATATGCAAATATGGGAGCGTTCATTAGGGTAAACAATTTTAATGACAAAAAATTTCTTATTTAAAGAGTTATCAAATTCTACGAGAAACCCCAGCGAAAAAAATCCAAATAAATCATTGGCTGCAAATTAACGAGAGGTTGTCATATTATAAAGTAATCCTCTTATTATTCAAAAAATATTTCTTAATTTTGCAATTTTTTATAACAAAACACATTGTCAATTATGTTTTAATTAGAAAGCAATTATTAATTAATTTCGCAGGCAAATAGTAATTCCTAAACCCATAATTTGCTGATTCTACAATTACATCAAAAGGTAAGCTTCCTACTTCGGCTTTATCGCTTTGCCTTGCCCGTGCAAGATACCAAACTTTACTTTCAGCTTTCCCCGTATGAGATATATTTCCCGGAAAGTAATTTGGTGCATAGTCTCTGAAGAGAGATATATGAGACGGCTCTCTATAGCTAGAACGTCGCCTCCTGCGCGTAGCGACGTTGAAGAGAGTTTGTAGTAATTACGGAAAATTAAAAATATGAGTATCATAGAAATTTCAGTATGTATGTGTAACAGCAGGTTTGCAATATGTACCGTATACGACGGATGTATCGCGTGTCTAATTAACGCGTACTGCTTAAACTTCTAAGTATTGTGTTACACGTATCATACTGCAGTGAAATATTATGATGTCTAGTGGAATATCACGTTGAAAAAAATGACAAAAACTGTCAGTTATGACATAAAATAATAAACCATAAATATGTATCGTAAACGTTTGTGTAATAAAAACTGTATCAATTAAAAGATTTAAAATAATAATTCAAAAACGAATACTTTTTTCAGTTCTAAAAGAATCTGCATTTAAAAATGAGTGATTTAATAATAGTCCGAAAGAAAACAGCTTTAATCCTCCTACTTGTAGAATACAGCATCAGGGTAGCCTACATTATACCTTCTCCTTCGCAGATTACGCGAATCGGTGCAGACAGAGGGCCTCGGCCATTTATCCCTCACAGGGGGAACAAACGAAACGCGTGGAAAAAAAATAGGCGGGGAACGCGCAAACATGCTGGCATCTGGGAATGCAGGGTGGATAGGGGGTGCGCGATACCCATAAGTGAGATTATACATCATTCTGTCAGACGTACATCGTCGGGGGCATTTACGTCTCGACGCGAGCCGTCTTCAAAACGCGCGCGTGATGGCACATTTTTTCCCTCGATTTTTTTTCTTCCACTTTCATATTCTCTCGTCAACGCTTAAGAACCGATCCCGGTCGTTTCTCGCGTCTCCGTTTCCCGATATCGCGTCAAGACGCGGATTCGCACGATGCACCCTCGCCATTCAAAAAGTCAACGCGCGAATACGCTTCCTGGATTACTAGATTCTGCTCTTCGCTCACAAAACGACTCCGCATAATGGATCGGATGGACGGACGTTCGTGCGGCATCCCTCCTCTTTTCACCATCCGTATCCTACTCTCGTGTCACCCTCCGGTCACCCTCCTCCAGCGGGACCTAAGACGTCTCCGTTTCAATCTCACTCGACATTATTACGTTTTTCATCGCGACTCCTTTCTCGTTAAAATCCGATCACATAATCCAGACATCTCGTCCCCGCGGTCAAGCGAGGACTCTTACGATACGTCTACTTGAGATACCGTGCGGTCTCCAAGTACCTTGCACAACTGCTCAGCGTTCGTAATTTATAAAAGCCCGGGAAACGATGCTTTCGCAATTTTCGATCCATAATTGACAAGCCATAAAGAACTCACGAAACCGAAACAAAACGTAGGCGAGGTAACGTCGAAACAGAAATATAAACACCACTGACCATCGTTAAGCTCGATTTTCGTTCATTTCTGCTCAGTCAGGTTTAGTCTATTTTTCCTTGTATTTCTAAAATCTTAAAATAGCAGAAAATATTTCTCGAGGATATTTGTCTTTTTATTCTGTATTACGTCATACTGCAGCATCTTGGTTGATTTTTTAAATAAAAACATCGATATAAGCGGCAAGAGAATTTGTTCTACGGAGCGTAGAATGTGCCGTTTACGTCATAGGAAAACCTCGTTTCCGCTGCCGCGTTAAGCAGATAGCGCAGATACGTAGTTGCTGGCGAAGCAACGTGTTACCCGTTTCAAATCCTTGTAACATCAGTACGTACTATGCCCGATGTAACAGTCGTCTTCTCCGCCATTTCCCCGGCCTTATTGCAGGAAACGTCGTTTGCGACGCCGGAATCGCGCGTATGCGTTTTCGCGTGTCAGCGTTGCAGCTCGAAGTGAAGGGCGGTGGAGGCGTCGCGACGCCAAAATGAAGATTGAACGCCCAAATAAATCCACTTCGACGCGGAGCCAGCTGTTTCGCGCGTATTTTATTCGTCCTTCTCCCTTCTACGCCGCCCGTGGTATGCGTAATAAATTCAGGCGCGAAAATTTTTCCTACAATCGCCAAAGCTAATCAATCTATCGCGTTCGCGCTCGATATCTCGAAATATTACCTCCGACGGAGAACGATGACCGATAACGATATCGCAAGCACGATAGGCACGGATAGATATATATTTTCATTTATCATCGCATCGTAATATTTTTGCTTCGCGCTTCGAAATATGGTTAACTCGATATATACAAGGAAATACAACCAAGTGTCCCCCTCCGATTTTAATAAGCTTTGGATATGTTAAAATATAGACAAAAATAAGAGACACGTATCTTTTTATAAGTGCATTCTCGCACGTTAATGGGGTTAAACATCCCTTTGAAAAAAATCTGTTATCGTCTTTCGAAGCGAATATCGTCAAAACTATATAAGAGATAGAAAAAAGTTTTAAATAAAAGCTGAATGGTTTTAAGAGTACTTTACAATAATGATAAAAAAATTGTTTAATTTTTTATTTTTTAGTAAATACTTTTTATATGAAAAATTAAAAAATCTTTTTTTATCATTATTATAAAGTACTCTTGGAACTTTTATTTAAAACTTTTTGGAACTTTTATTTAAAACTTTCCTTTGTTAGAAGTTTACGAAAACATCATACAATTCGAATTTATTCTTTTTAGATATGTAGGCAAAAACGGGGTAAGATGACGACCTTAAAGTTTGTCGATTTTTCTTAATTTCTGTGATGACGTAAAAATAATGATCCATTTTTTTCAGATTCACTAAAGCCTTGCCTATCATCTATAAAAATTAAAAAACTGTTAAATAAATTACAATTTTTTAAAATTTTGATTTTTTAAAGACATGTGAATTTTTCGTCATCTTGCCCCCATGAGCGGGTAAAATAACTTTTAGTACGGGTAAGATGAGAAAAAGTCAAGTTAAGTTAAAAGAAGTCTTTTTTATGAATAAAAAGATTTATATTGTGTCATTTTCTTATATTATTGTGATGTTATAATATTTTAACGCAATGAAAGAAAAATATAACTAAAACAAGAAATATTATGTATATAATTTGAAAAAATAAAATTACTAAAACATTAAAACAAAAATAAGTACTTATAATGTGTAATAAAAAATAAAATAAACTTAAAGACAAAGTAAAAATAATTATTAATATAATTCCGTGGCATTGAAATCTATTTATTGTTTACTTATATACAATATACTTATATGCAGAGTTGGGAAGTAATGCCTTACTTGTAACGCCGTTACCGTTACAGTTAATTTTTTTTGGTAACGGACTGGTAACGGCGTTACTTTTTTCTTTTTGTAACCGTAACGGTAACGTAGTTACATTTTTTCAGTAACGGTAACAAATTTAACAATTACTTTTATCGTTACTTTGGTAATCCTACATAATCCTTGTAGTTTCATATGTTATTCAGATAATCCTATATCCAGATCGAGATTATTCAAATAATCTTATATCCTAGATCCAGATCATCTTTGTAGTTTCATACATATTAAGAACAATTTTAAGTTTAAAATTATTGTATTAAAATTTTTAAACATAAAGTTGAAAGTACAAAAGTATTTATACTAAATAAAGCCAAAAAAATTTATGGCTTTATTTATAAAAATGAAAATCAAAATTTTTTAAATTGCATTTTGAGCGTTATAAAATCTCTGTCCTTAAATCATTTACTGGCTTTTTAAATTTAAATTAAAAGGTTTTATTGCTTTTATTAATATTTTAAATTATTTAAATATTTAAATTATTTTAATATTTAAAAAATATTACAAAAACTTTTTTATTTAGTCTGTTTATTTAGTCTCGTTTTAGCATTAAAAAAGTAACGAAAAAAGTAAGGAATCGTTTCTTTTTAAGTAACGGTAACGGTAACGAGTTACTTTTGAGAATCAGTAACTAATAACGGTAACTAGTTACTTTTTTGACTCGGTAATGAGTAATGGTAACTAGTTATTCTTAAAAAGTAACTTACCATATCCTGCTTATATGTATACAAAAATTAATCCCAAAACCTTATTAGATAATTTATTTTTAAATTTCAGGTTTTAAGAGTAGAATTAATATAGGTAAAGACAAATTGTATAATAATATGCAATGTCCAATAAACTTGCATTTAGTTTAGATCTCTGTATGTCTAACATCTAAACGTATATATTTTTTTATATATTTGATACTATAATATAACTACTTTATTGCAAAAACTAAAAAATCAGTAAATTGCACACAGTGATATTTATTTATACAAGTAACCAAATATCAAAGCACTAACTAATTATGTGACACAGTCACGCATGACGTTCGTCAACTTACACGCAGTCATCGTATTTATTTATTCATTTAATAAAACTGTTGCAATGCAAAAAATGAGAAACACTAGTACGTTATTGTATACGTTTTTAGCTATACTATGTTAAAAAAATCTGTACTAAAAATAATATAAAATGTAGGAAGTTTTTATGCAGATACCGTATATGAAATTTCAAATACGAAGTTGAAAATTAAAGGAGTGGTATTTCGAAAATAAAAGTATCGAGCAGTAATATTACTATGCTCATCTGTTTGCTCATATACAAATGTTCTCATTTTCAATCGAAAATATGTATTATTACCTTGCGTATTCAAAAAAATTTTTAAACGGGTTTTTAATATTCAATATTGTGTGTATTAAATTTTATATTAGTGATTAAAATTCATGTTCGTATATGAATTTAGCTATACAAGTGCAAGAATTTTTATTTCAGATACTCAGTTTGTAAATTTCATTTACCGTAGTATCGTAAATGTGTTGTAAATTTCATATCTTTTTTAACAGTGTACTGTAATTTTATAAAGAAAGTAAAAATCTTTACTATATTTACTATGTCATTCCTTATGAGCCAACAGTAAAAAATTACATATGTGAGTGCATTCAAAACACATTTCTTATTATATAATTCACTTTTGTAGATAGATTGATAGCAAACTACAAGAGATTATTTATTATCATCTAAAGTCTCTAATAAATTGAGCATCGGCTCGTTATCTGTTATTAACTTAGAAAAATTAGCAATTCATCCTCTTACCCACTTCGTCATCTTACCCATCATGAATTTTTATAAATTCAAATGTTATTATAATTGATACGTATAACTAGATTGATAATTCAATATAAAATTTTTAAAAAGTTCTCAAGATTACTGACATCTTTTTATAGCCGCCAAATAGAGCAAGAAAAAACTGAATGAAGCAGAGAGATTTAAAAAGGGAATGATTTTAAAGTAAAATGTGAAATGTTAATAACGGAATAAATTACAATTCATCGAAGATAGGACAAGTGCAGTTAACGCTAAAGTTCGTGATACGCCATAGCGCCAGGAGCTAATAAAAGCACTCGTTCATTCATTCATTCATTCATTCATGCAGTACAACGAGGAAAAATATTCGCCACCGCGTCTCCGACGTTGCATGCATTGTTCAGATTTATATACCACCGTGTTTCTCCCGAACTATTCGGACACGCGACGGACTCGGTGCTCCATTATTTGATTGCGGGCGGTGCCGCTCATCGGCGAAAAGCACAGCGGGACGCATCGGGGACGAGGAAGAATATCGCTAATGGAGGTCGTGAGATATTAGCTCGCTATTTTCCTGCGCGGCCATCCAAGTTTTCGCGGCTGCGGAAACGCACGCGGTGACCCGAATCGCGTCGACGTGCGCCAATCTGCGACGTTCACGTGCCGGTGACTCGAAACTTACCCCGCCACGAAAGTCCGGTCTATAACGAATTTTCAGCCTTACTTCTTGTGTCCCGACGGAGAATTTTCGTACCGCGCCGAAAGTTCCGTAACGTCGTTTACTCGCGCACGGGTACCACGTCCGTTTGCATCGCGCGATGAACCCTTTCCGCCATTTCTTCCCGCAATCGTCGCTGAACTGCGAACCCGCAGGTGTTAATTGCGTGCCCGAAATTAGCCGAGAAGTTAATCGCTCGACTGCTATTATGATAAATGCGCGAAAGTGCTGGCCGCTCGTAAATGCGCGATATATCGCCACCTTAGACAAGTAGGTGCGATTTATTAATCGCCGTTGTGATTACATTGATAATTCCAAGTCATTCATAATAATTATAAGACAATTAATTATAGGATAGAATTAAAAACATACAATAATTGAACGTTATAATTTAAGTATGAAAGTTCACGAATTATTAAAAGGTTACAGAATTTCAAAAATTTTTTAAAATCAAAAGTCTTTTTCATTTTCTACTAATTTAAAGTCATAAAAATGGAACTGGTATAAATTAATAGTTGTAAATAAATTATAAAAATTATAAAATTTATGTCCCCCAAGACTTCAAACGCGCTTTTCTCAAAACATTATTTTTGAAAACGATGGCCAGGATAATTTAAACACGGTTTATCTCATCAATTTGAAGTTTTAAAGTAACACTTTAATAATAATCGGTTCGCATCGGTTCACGGAGATTTTCCCTATTGCTTCCTCATAGAGGAAGCTTTGTTTTTGTGAAAAGAAAATTTTTTTTAAGTTATAACAAAAATAAAATTTTTTAAGAAAACGCAGTTTCCATGTTTAGATGTGCCCAGTTCGCGAAAAATAAAATTTTTAAAAGTTCCCTCCATGAACAGAAAATGACAAGTGTAAAGTAAAAAAATGTGTACTTTTTTATTTCAGATAATTTATCAAAGCTAAAATCTTGGCCACCATGTAGGCGTGCACGGACTGCAATGAGTATTTAGAACGCCATTATTGTTCATTATTTCAGTACTTTTGTCATAATTTTTCATCTTAATTTTATTATTAAAAATATGTTCTTCCAAGAAACAAACTATTATTTGTTTATCTTTTCAAATAAAAGTTTTATATAGTATTGAAAGGTATTGTGTCGTATTTTTTTATTCTTCTTTTTACTTTCAATACACCTACACAATATTCTGCAACAGAATACTAATTTTTAGCAACTTGGAAGTAACGTACATTAAATTCAACACTTTTCTTTTACCTTTCTTTAGAACTTTTTACAATGAAGAAATATCAAATCTTTATTTGCCTTTGCTTTCATTAATTTGCTTGTAAAGATAAAAATCACACTTATCGAAATATATTAACACAAAATAAATAATTTAAAGTAAATAATTTGTAAAAAGTAAATAATAGTACAAAGTAAATAATTTAATTTAAAAAGTAGAATAAAAAGCTCATCGTTATATTGTAAATAAAAATAAACTTCTCTGCTACAATAGTATAAAATATATAGTACATTTATTCTCTTTTTACTTAGAAACCAACACACACACAATCGTGTTCAATAAAAGATTTTCAATAAAAGATTTAGTAAAAGATTTTTCTCTTTGGAACATGTTCGGAATGTTATATGCAGCGTAGAGTTTGAAGCAAATTCGGATGAGCGCAGATCGATATTAAACAATTATTATTACCCAATGAGATACATTATTCGCATTGTTATAAATTACATGTCCAGCCATTTTCAGCCAGTCATTTTCGAATTAATTCGAGGGAAATAAAATATGAAAATCTGTGGAGTGGAACTGCGGCACTCTCTCTCGTCCACTTTGTCGACGAAATATTTTATGGAATTCAAATTTGAGAGGAGCTCACGTAACGTTTACGATCTTACGAAACTCCGCGAAGGTTAAATATTATTCTCCTCGCGTATTCTGCACAGCACAAAGCGGGCATGTCAAAATATGCTTTTCATATGCAAGCTATATGTCAATCTCTCTTGATTTTTTGCCCGAAGTCCTTACCTCCATCTCATGGAGATCCCTCGAGTCATGAAGTAAAACTCGTCAGTCTTCAATCGTGCGTTTTCCCGATACTTCGGTTTACGTCTTTTCTGGGAGCTTCCCATTATGATAGAAAAACATGGCTTCTATTTATGAAATACATCCTCTTCGGCCGCGGCATCAAATATCGGAAGACGTCAAAGTAAATTTTCTTTTCTGATTACGATTCCATTTTCTTCCGGTAGTTTCCATCCAAAATGCACTCCGACATCTTTGTATAATAGAAATACAACTCACTTCCTTCTCTTTCTTCACATCTTATATCATTATTTATTATGCTGCAGCTTTTATTTATATATCTAAAGTTGTCTTGTTCAAATCAAAAAAATTAAAAAAGTTTATTACGATATTATTTCTCGATAATCTTTTAGAATTTTAGTAGTAAGTTTCCGCAGTGATACGTTCAATATCGTTAACAATCTATCTTTCTAAAATGTACTTTAAATTTTCTATTAAATATTAAAATATTCACTCCGTAGTCTATATTTTGTTATGAAAAGCGTGAAAAGTTCAAGTTTATACGAGCTTTAAACAAAGCCTGTTACATCCAACAGAGATCAATCTGCACTATGATGACACGATTACAACTTCATTTATTCCACGTAATTTACCCTAACTTAGACGTCGCCAAGAGGGGATGAGATTTTAATCTCGGATCTCGCTGTCTCGTGGAAACAGCAAGTTTAGAAGCACGAGCATCCAACGCACAAGAATATCATCATCCTATATCCTCTATGTTCCTCCAGCAGACGATCTTCCCCACTGTCTTCATTTCGTCTAGAAAATATAAAAGAAGACCCTACAAAGACCACGGGACCGGGTTGACGAGAGGTTCGTAGCGAAAGATAATATTTTCTGGCTTCTAAGCACAGAGGATGCACCACGCGTTGATCCTCGTGTCTGCATTATGGACATTCTGATTGAGCACTACGATTCAACCACGATGGATTCACCTAGCCGCTGTCCTCCGACCAGGACGATGATTATTCCGTGATCTAATAGCACGTACCGTCGCGCCCATTGTGTGTCCCTTGGAATAGTGAGACGTGTACTCCCAATGCGTGCAGCCATACGCACGTATAGGGTGCTTCTGAAATGCTTGGTCAAACTGCGGAAATGACAGAGAAGGAGATTCATATAAATTGCAGGCGATCCGTTAATTAAAAAATTTTTTGCCCGGCGACACGGCGACTTAATTTCGCTATGTTCATACTTCTTGAAACGACGTGGTCTGGCGAAGTTAAAACACTTGACATTTCACGTTTCGTTTAACTAAAGCTTTCTAATTTGGATGAGATATTTGTCAACAATATTCGCGAGATCTATTCATAACATACAAATGAGCGCAGCTTTGAGTGTTAGAATTTAAAAATTGTGCATTTCAGAAATATCATATAATTCGACATATTCCGTTATGCTGTCAATTTTAATAGCAGCATTGTACTCACGATTGTTCAAATAAATCGGCGATCGAGTATTACTATCGTTATTTACTTTCGCGATTTCGGTGTTACTGCTTTACGACGATGCTGTACGTGTTTTATGATTGCGGGCTCTGTCACGATTTTATATCACGCCGAGAGAAATGAATCTGTCGAGGAATATTGCTAGCATATTACTCATTGTTTTGAGCAAGCCGGAGCTTTAGTATTCAACGAAATGTTTTTGACAGAAAAAACATGTGGATAAAACAGAGGAAAATACTTTTAAATATTCTATTATTAAAATTTTTAAAAACATTGCTTCTCTAAAAAGTTGTGCGTGGCTATGTAAATATCTTTTATTATATTTATCATTTAAACATTTCTCTATCTGACCCCGTTAAGTATTGCATGTAAATTTTTACTGACACAATTATGGCTGACAAATAGCGAAATTTTATGTGTAAACTACGGATTCTTTAATTTTTACTAATTTATTAATTTTTTAAAAATATGTGTTTATTAATTCTTAATATTTTTTTTGTCTTAATTTTCATTATGAGTTGACTAAACATGGAAAAAGTGTGACATATAGGTACACTTATATGTGTCACATGCTAACATTGATGCGAGAGTATGTGCACTAACGCAAAGTACTAAGAGCTTTGAATAAATTAGAACGGTGTGCTTTTACGCGAAAAGGACGCATCTTAGAGCTGGATTGCGAGCCTAAAACCACCCGCCGTGTAAGAAAATCGCGTCGGCAAACTTACCACGGTACTTTTCATAAGCGTGTTAAGACTCCCCTTAATTATTCGGAGTTTGCTTTGAATTATGGATGCCTGCGTCCAATACATACAAGCGGAACCTTAATTTCAACGGGAAGAGTTACTTCCGAAAGCCTTCGCGTCGACGGAAAATTGAATCGACAAATTTATCGAATTAACGGCGGACCACGAAGGTGGAGGCTGACTATTTCTCGTAAACCTAGCAACGTTATAATTAAGCCAACCAATTTTGTAACACGGCAATTTTTGAGACGCAAGCTGGAAGAATAGAAGACTCGGTTCTTTACGACGAGAAAATCCGAGAAAATATATCGGCCGTTCGGTCTCGCTGAGATCTGCCGTTACGACACTGTCGATGGTCTCGTCGCGTCACTTGCAAAGCACGAGCAGTGACGTTTATGTCTCAGGTGCTTAAAAGCCGGAAAGGAAAAATCGACTTTGGTTCGCGAAGATATGAAGCATAAAAGAAAGACGACGTGATGCGTATACGTGGCGCGTCGCTAGAACAATGCTTCATATACTTTATCGGACCTTAAAGCTTGATTCGAATTCGGTCTCGTGCTTTTTATGACGCGAAATCGAAATGTTACGAGACGGCAGAAGCAACTTGGTCAAAACATTATGATGATACTGAATCGCGAATAATCTACAAGATGAGCACAGGAAAATGTCAAAGAGGAAACAGTAATCGCGCTATGTCTTTTAATATGCACATTCAATCCTCAATGTAATCGCTGTGCTCTGATTTTAAGCTTTATAGTGTGGAGAAAAATTAAAAAACTTTTTATCTAATTTAAATATGTAATATTACTGTAACGTATGTTTCATAAATACGTCATATATGAAAGTAACTCTCGTCATCATCCCGCTTAGTCAATGGAATGGAAATGAGCAGAGACTGCATCATAATTATAGTATTCATCAAGGAATATTCGCATCATTTACCAGTGCAAACGGTGGGATTCCCCGGGACGTTTGCTTAACCCGCATAAATCCTCGCATTTGTGTCGCCATTAACTAAGTCGATTGCAGCTGACCTCTTATATGTTACAGATGTCACAGTTCTGCTTTTGATTGTAGGTCAATTGCGCATTAACAATGAGTTAATCACGAACGCACCCCCAAGCAATTCAATTCGGCGCGGGCATAAATGAATTATTTCCTAATGCGTACGCCCAATGGTCACGATGTTAGCCATTGGCGATTTAAGTACAGCAGTTAAATCGCAGGAAGTAAATCATCTTTTCTTCGTCTCGGTAATATTATTACAATAATGTTGCAGTTATAACGGTTTTAACGATCTAAATTTGTCACGTAAATTTAGATTTTTAATAAATTTTATATAAATTATTACACGGAAAAAACGATAAGGTTGCCACAACCACAATAATAGTAATATTGGGTACAGCCATATCCTGTAGTTGTCACATTCACATTGTTTTGTGTAGTGCATCTATATATGTTTGTCTCAACATTCACTATGTTTGCTGTACCAAATGCATATAGTTGCCTTCACATCAATGTAAATGTGACAACCACAGGACGTGGCTGTGACAACCACAGAACGTG
>NJRP01000118.1:140964-164970 GCA_003063835.1 Aphaenogaster floridana | reverse complement strand
AATTGAATTCCCGCGGAAACCGTCGAGAGAGAGAGAGGGGGAGAGAGAGAGAGAGAGAGAGAGAGAGAGAGAGAGAGGGAGGGAGGGGGAGGGAGCGTGTATTGCAACGAAAATGCAGTCGAGATGCAGTATGGATGATCGGAAATACAACGAGCGTGCTGTTACCAAATACCGATGGAGATCGCGTTATCGAACGGCTCTATTTCCGCGAAAATAAGACATTCTAACGAGCAATGTTTCCCATCATCCTGGACGAGCCGCAATTCGAGTTGGGTATTACCTTTCCATGTTTAATCTCGCCGATACAGAGAGATAGAATTGGATAGCGGAACAGAATCGACAAAACAATAATTTTTCATCTAAATTCCAGTAAAAAGGAGAAGACAGTGTCATCGTACAAGAATGAAAAGTGCGAGTCTGTGTCAATAACGATAAAAAGGATTTCCATATAAAAGCGATTTCTTCGCACATGGCCAGCTATTGTGTCGCGGAAATGTAACAGAACGTGGATACATTTTTAATATTAAAAAACTACTATTCTGTTGCGGCAGTGTAACAGAGCGTGAATATTCGCTAATATAAAAAAATTGCAATTAGTCCGTAAAAATTCACAGAAACCTTATATCGCAACGCATTGAAATCATAGAGCACGAATTATTCCCAGGCTGCTGAACTTTTTCAATAAAATTCGCCGATTAAAAACTTGAGTGTTGAATACATCGTGTGTGTTTTTTTAGACGTTTTAAAACATTTTGAACACATTGCCCGTGAAAAATCCAAACCAAATTTTTGACCCCAAAACAAATGCTTCCTCTATGAGGAAGCAAAATGAGAAACACTAGTACGTTATTGTATACGTTTTTAGCTATCCTATACTGTGATTTTATAAGAAAAGTAAAAATCTTTACTGTATTTATGTCATTCCTTATGAGTCAACAGCAAAAAATTACAATGCATCCAAAAAATTAATAGTGCATCCAAAACACATTTTACTTCCTCATAGAGGAAGCTTTGTTTTTGTGAAAAAAATTTCTTTTCCAGTTTTTCATGTCAATGTGTTCAGAATGTTTTAAAATGTCGAAAAATCACATTAGGACAAAATGTCCGTATGTGTGTGTATGTATGTAACAGATTGTTGTCGGTGGTTGCTCTATAAACTTCCGTAATTTTAGAGATATCTAGCTTTTTTTTTTTAATTGTAGAGTTCCATTAAAGGATGGTTGGTATTGTGTTTGGTGTTGATTGGTGAAATGATTTTTTAAAAATTAAATTTTTAATTTTTACAAAATTTTATTAGAAGATTACACCGAAGAAACGATAAGGTTGCCACAACCACAATAATAGTAACATTTGGTACAGCCACGTCCTGTGGTTGTCACATTCACATTGATGTGAAGGCAACTATATGCATTTGGTACAGCAAACATAGTAAATGTTGAGACAAACATATATAGATGCACTACTCAAAACAATGTGAATGTTTCAACCACAGGACGTGGCTGTACCAAATGTTACTATTATTGTGGTTGTGGCAACCTTATTGTCTTTTCCGTGTACGTAAGGGTGTCCTTCAATTTTTTAAATTGAAGTCCCTATTATTCATTGCATATTTTGAGAGCTATTTAAAACACTACAATTAAATATTTTTGCAATAAATATTTTAGAAAATTTTAAATTAAAACAAAATCTAATTTCGCAAACAAAGCTTCGTCTATGAGGAAGCCAAACTAATGAATACTAATACTGATGCATTAAATAGAATATAAACATCTAAATGATGAAGAAGCAATGTGCAAATTCCTAATTTGCACTTTTTTCTTATTATATAATTCACTTTTGCAGATAGATTGATAGCAAACTACAAGAGATTATTTATTATCATCTACACTGAGAGAAAAATTTATGATATTTGTAACTATAATGAAAAGTTAAATAATTATGGTTAGGTGCACCATTCTTATAGTTATTACTGCTATAATGTTAGTAATAATAACAAAAAATAGTTACAAATACCATAATTTAACTATATTATTATAGTGAATTATTATGGTTGGCACCGGTGCCAAAAAAATAGTTACAAATACCATAATTTAACTATATTATTATAGTGAATTATTATGGTTGGCACCGGTGCCAACTAACATTATAGCAGTAATAACTATAAGAATGGTGCACTTAACCATAATTATTTAACTTTTCATTATAGTTACAAATATCATAAATTTTTCTCTCACACTGAGAGAAAAAAATAGTTGGAATAACAATAATCTCACTATATTTTATAGTGAGTTTTGGCCTCAAACATATTTTTATAGTTCATTAGTTTAAACATGCAAAATATAGCAGAGTGAACAGAAATTATGTAGTCATCATATTTACTTTGTTATTATTACCATGTGTATAGTAAAGCATGCTAAGACTATAGTTACCTGTACCAATATTTACCAAACATTCCAATTGTATTGACTATATAAAATGGTTAATTTTTCTTACCTATTCCATATATTCTATCTTACTATATTTTTACTTCAAATGATTATAATTATTGGTAAAAATTTTACATGGGTCACTTATACTATGGCTATATCGTAATTGTGACCAACATAAATGGTAACGCTTACTATAAAAATGATATTCCTAACTAATAATCATTTACTATGTCATTATAGTTCCAAATATCATACATTTTTCTCTCAGTGCAGTGTACAATCTCTAATAAATTGAGCATTGGCTCGTTATCTGTTATTAACTTAAAAAAATTAGCAATTTGTCATCTTACCCCCCTTCCCCGTACTCTAATAAACCCATCATGAATTTTTATAAATTCCAACATTATTATACTGAGAAAAGAAATTTGTTGAAAAACTAAAATATTTAATTTGACACGTTCAATTAAAACATTAGTTGGTTTAACTGAACGTCAGTTGAATTGACTAATTCTTGATTAAAAAATAATCTATACCTTTTTAGTTCAACTAATGTTCAGTTAAACCAACTAATGTTTTAGTTGAACGTATCGGACTAAATACTTTGTTTTTTTAACAAATTTTTTTTCTCAGTGTATAAATAGATTGATAATTCAACATCAAATTTTTATAAAAAGTTCTCAAGATTTCCATATAAAAGCGATTTCTTTTCACGTGGCCAACTATTGTGTTGCGGCAATGTAACAGGACGCAGATACATTTTTAATATAAAAATTACTATTGTGTTGCCGGCGATGTAACAGAGCGCGGATATTCGCTAATGTCAAAAAATTGCCATTAGTCCGTGAAAATTCGCAGAAACCTCATGTCGCAACGCACTGAAACCATTAGAGCGCGAATTATTCCCAGGCTGCGGAACTTTTTCAATAAAATTCGCCGATTAAAAACTTGAGTGTCGAATACACCGTGCGTGTCGTATCACCGTCATGTCAACGAAATCGCGCGAGGCAATTTGTTCAGTGTTTAACGAGCAAACTTCTGTCGTGCCGATGCGATGCAGATCGATTCGCCGGCGACAAATTGATTTCGTGCCTGAGAGATAGCGATCGGCGAGTTCGGGAAGGAGACGTGGAACGAACTTCTCGCGCGCACGTACAACCCCGTGAAAAGAAGGATCGAAGGCGGGAATCGTCGATCACCGCGGCGCGGCGGATCGTATCGGGCGCGGAATAATGGGCCGCGCGAGCACGATGGAAATCATTTTCCGGGAAGTATTAATAATTACGATCGATCGGATATTTATGGAAATGGCGTCGGCGATACGCGGCGCTCTCGCCCGCTAAGCCGATTGCGAAGTTCGCGACGGCGATAGCGGAATTATGGGAAGAAAGCAATAACGACCCCAAGATTTATGATATCGCGCGCAGAATGTACCCGGCTAATGTCCCCGCGCGTCGCGACGCCCGCGCCGACGCGACGCCTTTTACTTTCTATCTATATATCCTCCGCGCGCGAAACGCAAGGTAGGTATCCACCAAACATGATAATATCCATCGTTTTTCTTCTCGAAACGTCGCCCGGTATTATTTCGAGAAAAAAACGTGAGTCGATGCTTTTAAAGCGTCGGTAGGTGCTTTTAAAGGGACTTATTCTCGCGCGAGGTTGTGAAAGACGCTCCCACCCGATGGCCGCCGCTTTTCTCTCACCTCCTCGTCGTCGCCGTTCTCTACGTAGGCGAGACGATCTCGTGCATCAATCACAGTAACAAAACCGCGTCAGGATGACGGCGGGGTATTGTTGCTCCGCCGAGAAACTTGGAACTTCTTTTTTTTTCCTCAACTTTCCATTCCGCATCACTTAACATTTTAATGTGAAACGCTCGATACCTAATTACGGTATATCCGTTTATCAGTGTGTTTACATTTCACTTACAAATAATCCAATTATAAGTGAATTTAATTAAAATATCGTGTAAAAAGTGCGCCACGTATGCATTTGGCATGTAATATGATACGTAATCATATACAACTGAGAGTTAATTGAATGGTTAATTCTTTTATAAGCTACCGATACGCATGGCTAGAGAGCCATTTTATTAAAATTGGAGCAACTCGGTATCAATCCCATTATCCAAGTTAATTCCTCAGTACCGAATGTTCGATTAACCTCGTTTCTCCTCGTCTCTGAACTTCCTCTCGCCTATTTAGCTCTCGCTAACCCTCGACGGCCGTATCCCGTTTTCTCTCGCCCGCCTCTCAATCGTTAATTATCTTAGCTAATAGCATGCTCTTCTCGACTATATTGTTAAATATCTTAGCTATTTCTTCTGTGTCGGCCTATTCTTTAAATAGCTAAACATTTATTACTAAATTTTCATATGTGTTAAAATATGCACATTATTTTGTCGAGATTTTTTATTTATGCTTGTAATAATACCAGTATTGAATTCCGGAATTTTTAATTCAGGCTAAGAATAGAATCAACTAATTGTATTGTCGCAGTCAGTATTAATTCGCGATTGATTAACGAGGCATTGTTTGATATACGAAATTGTAAAAATCGTAAAAGATAATAATGACAACGTGATAAAAATCGAATTATAAATCAGCAGGCGGGCTCGTAAGCTAAAAAGACTTTGATCAGTTACTTGTCGCAACGTCCAAACGAATGATATTTAACACAAGAAATGACGTGAGACCAAAACAAATGATAAACCTTCCATGCGTTTAATTATTATCAAATTTTTCCTGTTTTCAATATTCGCCTTTATGAATTGAGAATTATTTTAATTTTAATATGAAAATTACTTTTACGCGGAATAATATAGAGAATATTATTCCGATATTAAGCATTTTTAATATAACTGGCATGTGATTAATTAACTCTGATATAATCTATATAAAAAAAATTCGTCTTGTTAACGATAAAATATTTATTAAGTCTCACGCTATTTTATTTTGCTTCAAGTGATCTATAATCATGTTATCAATAAATATATAAATAAGCTACAATAAATTAGAATAATATTGGCGTATTATAAGAAAAAATTATATTAATAATTATTAAAACATTAATAATTATTACACACACAGCGTTTTTCCATTAAATAAATAAATTAATATATGCTTTATAATTGTGAAGTATTTCCTGTGGTTTTTTAGTTACACTTGTGCACTTTAAAAAAATTTTTCAGTATTGTGTGATGTGCACATTTATACAATATTTAATCTCGGATAGATACACACCAGAGAGATCAAATGTAAATCTCAAATTCTATTAAAAGTGTTTTCAGGAAGACAAAGAAAAAAAGAAATAAAATAACATATATAAATCTTGACAAATTTTTCCTATTATATTCAAGATAGATATTAATTTATTTTTATTTCATACACAAATGTTCTAAAATTTTTACTAAAAAATGTTTAATATTTTACTTGTGTTATAGTTTTATTTTACATCCTACTCTTTCTTCTTTTCTCTCGCTGTTTATTTAGATAACATTGAGTAAACATATTTAAATAAACATATCTAAAATTTATCTAAAATTTTTACTAAACATAAAGTATTTATATAAACATATCTTATCTAAAATATATTATATTTTAGATAAGATATGTTTATATTTAAATACTCAATTCGAAAATTTAATTAATTATAACATATTAAATGCTAAAATTATATGACTAAAATTATTAATATATTATATTCTCATGATATTCTTAATTTCTGAAAATCAGCAATAAATGATATGAGACAATATAATAAACTCTATTTTATGAGCTTTGTGCGTGCACGAGAACAGCCTCACATCCATAATGAATCAACAATGACCATTTGCATATATTCCAAAATAAAATATTCTGGCCTCTATTCTAGTTCACCCATTTTAAGACAATAGATCCGTGAGAAATATGATAGAGAGAGAGAGAGAGAGAGAGAGAGAGAGATCATATTTTTGTAATATTAATTTGATACTTAAATAAATCTGAATACATTGTATCTCAAATAATTTTCACAATTTGTTATCTCAATTTAAAATAAAGGATAATTAATAACTCACCGATACGATGCGCAACGAAATTGTAGACTACATATAAAACTGATCTATAACGTATAAATAAATATAAATAGATCCAAATTACAGCAGCAGTCAGAATAATTAATATTTCACGAAATATAATTATTATCCGCGTTGAATATCATATTCGTACTTCAAAAAAATATTTAATAGAATAATTATATAATTTTCGAAAATAACTATTATTTATAGACATAAGTTTTTACAAGATTTCATTACTTTTTGTAAGATACGGAACACTTTTGCTCTCATTCTTCTTTAATCGTCCGAATAAATGAATCAACTAAACGAGACTAGAAAAACGAATAATATAGAAATAATTACTCACTCCAAGATTGTTCTGCCGACGCTCAATGCCTCCCAGCTTGGGAGTCCCTCCCAGGTCTCTTCCACTCACAATAAGGTTCCTTGATTGCAGTTACACAACACACACTCGTTGAAATACGGTCAATTACGATCGCGCACGAACTCATTACTGAATACGTAAGGAATACGACGATCGTGCGGCACTTTGCACGGCACTCTCGAAATTAAAACTAGTTAAATTTCAATTTCTCGCAAGTACGACTGTCGATGAGAATGGAAGCAATATCAAACCAAGTACTCTCGCACATATGTATCTATTTATATTGGCTGCGTTCAGCAAAAAAAGCAGCTTTGCAACTGTTGTAAAATTCTTTAATATGATTGGTTTATACACTTCCCATACACAGCACAGAACACTGCAGCAACATTGCAATAACATTGCAATATTGCCGGAATGTTGCTGCAATGTTCTATGCTGTATGGGTTAGATCCAGGAGGAACCAAGGGCAAGAACCAATCATACTAAAGAATCTTACAACAGTTGCAAACAGTGTCCGTTTAGATAACTAAAAATTATCTAGATTAAGATGAGATAAATCAGATGTAAATGTTTTTTTGGATAAGATAAAGATAATTTTATTTTTAATTTATCTAGATAAATGATGAAATTATAAGTCGTTTCATATCTAGATAATTTTAAAATAATATCGCTTTTAAGCAAAACAATTTAGGATATTAAAAATATATTCATATTTTTATTTATAAAACTTAATTTCTTAAAAACAAGAGTTTTTCAAATGTTTGGTATGATAAATTATTCCTACGTGGTACACTTATATTTGTTGTTTATTTACAACTAAAAAGGCGCTCCAATGGCGCCGATGATGGCAATGATGTATTATATTAAAAGAAAATCTGTTTGACGCGGGGATACAAAGTAAGAATATCTAAATCTTTAGATTTAGATTCTAAATATGAAAGTGCTTCAATGTTACTGCTGATCACTGGTTGTGTCAAATCACAAATCCTAATTTTTTGTCCATATCACGAAAGAAATCCTCATCTCCACTACTACTGGAAGTTGATTTATCCTCTGAGAGAGTTGTATTTTTGGAATAAAAGTTATCTGCTTCTTTTAAATAAAGTTCTTTACATAACTCTATGTAACATTCTGGCACCCAATTTAATTTAAATCTGGCTAAACTGATAGCAGATATAATCACCGGTTTAGTAACAGACGATCCAAAATAAAAAATATGCTTAAATCGCTTTTCTAAAGCTTGTATCAGTGTCTATCTAATTTTCAAAATTGAATTCTAATTTTCAGTTTGCAATTCTCAATCTCCAATGCATAGTTTGATACGGGCTTAAGTTTGTTTGTAGATAGATACATATTCGAGCATTGCAGAGAAAGAAAATAAAAACCCGAATACAGAAAGTGCAAGCGAAACAAATAAATCTATTAGCACAAATATCCTATAAAAAAAGGAGTAGGTTTTAAAATCCTACATCGGTGCATACTAAACACATTAATGTAGATAATTTGAAAAAAATAACACTTTTTAAATTTAAGATAAAGACGAAAATAATATAAATTCTAATAATCTAGATAAAAATAAGATAAAGCCATTTTTTCATATATATAATTATCTAGATACTTTTATATAGATAACAGCAAACACTGGTTGCAAAGTTGCTGAACGCAGCTCATGGCTACAACTTGTGACGATGCACTATTTTAGATACGCTAAATAATACTTTAGAAGCGGCGAAAAAGTCAAAGATCGATGTAGAATATATTTGAATTCAATGATTATTGTCCCTAAAATATCATAGCAAACCAATAATTTATTTTCGTTTTGTGCCGCGCTTTGATCTCTTCAAGCAAATAAATCGTGCAAATTGTCTACTCCGATAAATAGCTTACGAGTCGTTAATCGCGGGAGTTAATTAATTATGCGGTCCGATAGCTGTTTTCGTGAGGAATGATCGCGTTTTCTATGTAGCTCTTGCCGCGAGGTGTTACAACACGGCACGCGAAGCTGTTCGCAGTCGCACCGCACGAATTTCGACCTTGCGCAAATAAACAATACGTTGCACGTCAAAAAAACAACTGTCGAACGCCGTGTGCCAGCCGCTACAAATATTGACAAGCGCATTACAGAATATGTAAATGTACGCCGAATATTCCGCTTCTCAAACTGACTACTGTACGCATGATGTGCGCTCATGGTTTTTCGTTACTTGGATCAATTGATATCCGGCATATTGCTCCGCGCTCTCGATTCGAACACGATAGACAGATTACATTTCACTCGATAAATTTAAAGAGCGACGTCAGATTTGTATCCGAATCCAAGAATCGCCCGAAACAAGAATTTATAATTCCCTTTACCTTTTCATTCCGATATTTATTTTAGATAAACAATCGTGTGAAATATTTATTGCGACAAACAGTCGTTGTACAGTGATCCAGATTGATTAAAAGGCGGACAAAAATAAATTTTTAAACCTTTTAATGGAAAAAAATGTTAAGAAAACTCTTATTATATTGTTATGAAATTTATATTTTATAGATATAATTTTTTTAAGATAAATTTATTATCGTTACTTATAACTTTCTAAAGATTGTTATAATATCTCTAAACTTATTTTTTATTATTAAAAGTATAAAATAAAATATATTTTATTATTAAAAGTATAAAGTAAAATAATTTTGTTCTTAAGTATTATAATATAATATTATAATGTTATTCATTTTTATTGTTAATTTTAATGTGTGTTCCAGTGAAATGTTTACTTTATATTTTTATATTTATCGTATATTGATAAATATATAATAATTATTTAGATGTAAATAATGTAAATTCTAAAAATATTTGTACATCTTTTAACTTACAGAAAATAGAACACGAAAGGATACTTTTTCAAACTTTTTTCTTAAAGAAGTCTTGAAGAACACATTATTGAAAGTTGTATGTGCTAATAATCGTTACTCTTTATTATTAATAAAAATGCATATGCATGCAGTAAATTATCTTTTTGTCGCGAAACCCACAAACTTCGCAGTTATTATTCTATTTTCCTAGCATCAATAGGTTCATCCAATACCCTTATCTTCTAACTACTAATGATTTATTACTAATTTATTTTTTTTAAACTAAAAAGTTATATTACAAAGTATACTTAAAAATATAATTCGTTTTGCGGTCACCTCTTTACATTTGCCATATCATATACATTTTATACTTTTCTATTTTATACTCTACATAATTAAAAAGTTTTAGTATAATGAAAAAGTTATACCATTCTCATCATTCATAAGTAAAATTACGTAACTTTTTTTATTATTGCTAATAAAACAAATGTTATGAGCAAACGTAAATTTCACATTCCCTTAAATTATTTAGCAAAATATGGATGCTTATATTTACATTCGTCGATAAAGCAATTATAAAGATAAAATAATTATAAAAATTCAATTACTAATAAAAATAACAACTATAAATATTTTTGTCCGCTTTTTTATTCAATCCGGTTCAATTACTCACTCGTCAACTCGATATACGTAACTATAATTTATATTAATATGTAATATCAAATGAAAAATTCGCAATATTGGATCTATGTCAGCTTTGAGGTAAATAATCCACATTTACAATTGCATTTATAACTATATCAAAATTATAAGCATATTTTCTTTCTGTGAGATGCGCGTACGTATTTTTACAACACCATATACTAACTTTCATCGAAATAAGTACTTTTGACTATTATCAAATCTTACAAATACTGCCATTAAATGGCAAATTATTTTAACTGATTTAGAACAGCGTAAACGTTTAGTGTAAAGTATATTTTTACATATGCTGTTCACGTTCAAAAGTGCGGTTTAATGCATATAAATGCAACCGTGCGCTCCTGGAACGTGCATAATTCATTTTGTGCCTTTTATCAACCTTTCCACTTCTATTGTAATATATCTACGAATTCCGCGATAATAATACTTTTCAACGATGTTCCGCGCACTCCACCATTTCTGTTTCAAAATTTATATTCACGGTATGCTTGACGTAAAAATAGTACAATAAATATAAGAGAAATGAATACGGCCGCGTAAAGTGCAATGTAGATATTAAATCGTGCAAGTTTTGCATTCAGTTTTTTTCTATCGCGCGGTCTATCAGACAACTTGAATTTGATACTTTTACACCCCAAGTAGTTGCATTTATACTTTAATTATGCTATATATATATAAGCGTAATACATAATCTTAAATCTAATTTAGTATTTAAATCCAATCTTTTGATAAATAGTGTTTTTGACAAAATTCTACGTGAGAGAAATATTTATAAAAAAAGAAATATTAGGAATAAATTATTTTATCATAAATTTATCTTCTTTATTTTTATATCTCCAAAAATTCGTGCATATCTGGCAATCCTCTATTATATAATATAATTGAATAATATATTAAATTAAATGCTATTAAACAAGATTAATTAAAATTAAATGTTCTGATACAAAAATATGGAAATCACGATAGTGATAATAATTTTGAGTTACGAACAATCATAATTGTCCAACAATATCAAATAAAAATTTGGTTAAGTATTCCATTTTAAAAAAAATTATTGGATGTATCTCTAACGTTCTCAAATAAATGTAAATAAGATAAATAAATCTGTCTTAGAGATGCTAATGAATTCACGAAATAAAGCGCAAAATGCGCAATAATAGTTTATTTATCGAAAATAATTTGAAATGCAAGGAGCAGATTATTTGTGAATCTATTTTGTAAAACGTTAAATTACGAAACATGTACTTGTGGCGCGGGACGCTACCGCATTTCTTGATATTTCGAAATGACAATAGATTGACTAGTACGGAGTTTGTTGTTACTGTATCCCGCGTATCATACGCAAAGTCGCAAAGTTTGAACGTTGACACTCGAGCAAGTCGCGGCATGAGCCGCTCCACATATCTTCTCATTATCCATCGAAATGCAATTGCGGCAAGTGCTAGAGAACATGATAGTTCTCAATTCGATGGTCAGTGCGAGCTTGACGCGTGGTTGTACGTGCGATAAATCAAATTTTATAGTACAAATAATTATGCTTAATTGCGATTTCCAATTATATCCAATATCGGTTTCGATCTCTATTGAAATCCTCTTCAATACCAGTGGCCTTTGGTAGACTACTGAATTGTAACTACAGTTGACTCATTAACATACAACTATAGTTACAATTCAATAGTCCGTCAATTGAAGAGGATCTCACAATCAGTAGAGATTGAAATCCGCATTGGATATAATTGGAAATCGCAATTAACACTTTTGCAGCCGGTAATTTTTTCACTTTCTAAAACTGGTTGCCGGATACAATAAACTTAATTAGCTAAATTTGCCGTAGAGTTTTATTATTAAAATAAGAATAAAAATTATAAAGTTTATTTTAAAATATCGTGTTTGTAATTATTTGTTGTTTAAAATTGAAGGAAATTTACCTATTTAAATCCAAACAGAGAAAAGTTAAATTATGAAGAATGTTAATGCAACATGGAGAATGTTAAAATTAAAACTTTTAAAATGTATTACATATATTATGCAAATAAAATTTATTACATATATTTATTATATATAGTATACATTTATAACATATTTTTGGAAAAATTAATAAAACACTTTTATATGAAGAAATTAAAAAGCTCATAAAATTGTTAAAATTTATTTTGATTAATTTGAACTTAAATATAAAAAAACATACAACCGCATCTTAGGCTCGCACTGGCTATCGAATTGTATAACTATAATTTTATATTAACGAGCCAAACAAAAATAGATTTGTTTAATCATATCATGATAGTTTTCTATGTACAATTAGCAATCAAATGTCACGATAAAATAACTTCCACAATGGATTCGTACGTGTATTTTGTTCGTCATGTTAATTTATAAAATTTGTGGATGTCGTCAATGGTAACGTTAATGGTAATGCTAATAAATTCACGAAATAAAACGCAAAATGCACAATAACAGTTTATTCATCGAAAATAATTTTAAATGCAATGAGCAGATTATTTGTAAATCTGTCTCGTAAAATGTTAAATTACAAAAAATATACTTAGCGCGGGACGCTACCGTATCTCTTGACATTTCGAAATTACAATAGATTGACCAGTATTGTCTTGAGACCTGTTGTTACGGCATACCGTGTGTTTCACACAAAATCGCCGAATACCCATTCGGCTATTGACATTCGAGCGAGCAAGCCGCAACATGAATCGCTCCACATATCTTATTCATTATTCATCGAAACGCGATCGCGACAAGTACTACAAGTACAACATGCTAGTTTTCTATATGCAATTAGCAATCAAGCGTTGTGATAAAATAACTTCTATGATTAATTCGTACGTGTATTTCGTTCGTCATGCTAATTGAGATTTGCGAACAAATTGTAATGCACAGAAAGAACGGTTTTGCTGAAGTATCTAAAAATTTAGCTAAATACTGATCTGAAAATAATTATGTTGGACCATCAAAACAATTATGTAGGACGCTCAAGCATAATCGTAATGCTGCAAGAAGTTTTAACATACTATCAACCAGCTTGAACATCCAATATAATTATTTTAAAGATCCAAGATAATTATTTTCAAATTTGTATCTAGTTAAATTTTTAGATACTTCTACAAAACTGTTCTTTCCGTGTGATAACGAGGACTTTTATCGTTTGCACGTTACGTCTTTCGTCGCAAAAGTAAAATTTGCATCGTGATTAACATTGGGATTGCCATGCAAAGTGTCATGCGATTATCATATTCTGATAATTAGTACGCGCGATTATAATAAAGCGTATTTTCGCGAGTATTGTATTGTGCGAGTACAACAAGCGAATCTGAAAGGAAGAGGAGGAGGCTTGAAAAGCATCGGGCGACGGCGGAGCAACCATGAGGTGAGTAAATTATTATTTTTTACTTGTTACGTACAGAAATAATCATTTATAATCATTTCATGTGCGAGGAATAATTGTTTTTCTACGTATTAATTACTTTCAGGATAATTGCTGTAATTTATATATATTTCAACGTAGTTTCAACGTTGCCGCAATTCCGCTGCTGCGTATCGTATCGGTGAATATAACATATTATTTTTCATTTTATTAAGATAATAGATATGTGTGAAAAAAAATTAGATTAGATATATATATATATATATATATATATAAATGTATGTGTGCATTATAAGTTAGGAATATGAGAATATACATGCATAAATTTGGCATCTTATATAGATCTATTTATATATAGATTTAATTTAGAATAGATGAGCTTAGATAGATTAGTACACAAATATTTAAATCACGAAATTCGTATAACCGTTAATTTGTTAAATATTGTATACGCAAATCGTTAGGCACAAATAAGATTTTCAGGAAATGTGATTAAGAATACTATGAAAATATAACTTTGTATTAAGCAGATTGTAATAGATTCTATTTTCGAATTTATTGCTTAGATAATTAGAAAAAAACAAAAAACAAAAAATAGAAAGAATTAATGAAACTATTAGATTAAATGAAACTATAAGAAATATAATAATGATACTGTTATAATATGAAATTTTTACTTAAATTTCTTCATGATGTTCATATTCCATGGATAATAAAGATTGAAATAAAATACTTAATAAATATGTTTATGTACTTTATATACTAAATATGTTTATGTACTTTATATATTTTTAACAAAATAAAAATAAATTATTTGTAAAAAAATAGGGAAAAATTGTTGATTTACACAATTAAAATCGAGAAAGGGCCAAATTACATTGTTGATTTAGTTATGTTAAGTTACGTTATGTTATGTTTCCTTTCTCAAATATACTTTTAATAAAATTTAACTACGTTTGGTCTCTCTATATACGCTTCCAAAATTAAATATTATTTAAAGATTCTTTTAATATTCATAAATGTAAATAAAAAACAAATAGGAAATATTTTACAGTCAGATAAAATATTTCCATTTATTTGTTTAATAAAAAGTGCACTAATGTTTATTAATTATATTTTCTTATAACAAATAAGTCAGTTTTATTCTCTAATTTTTCATAAATTATAAATTGTTATTTATTAATAATTTGATTTTGTATCAGCTAAAACAATAATGATTAATAACATGAATTTCAACTATCTCGTATAATGCGATATGTTCCGCAACACTTCAGAACCAACAGTACATTGTCATTCTTTTATTAAAAAAAAAACACTCCATTTTTCTCGCCTCTCAACTACTTTTCTTCCGACATTCTAATGATTTAATAGTTCTCGAGCTGAGAAGCTAATTTATGTCTACGATGCACGGTTACGTGCAAGAAGGAAGCGTCGCTTCTTGCAACATCTTTATATCGTGCGGGTACGTATGCGTGATGTTATCTACATTATTGTACGGTATCGTGCGGAAATTATATCGTAGCATATTGCGCCGGACTCGCGAAGCGGTACGTACACGCACAATGTTGCACGCGGTCTATTGATCCATATTTTCTTGTCTCATACCGTGATTTACAACCGTTGCTAACACAAACACCAGAATAGACAATATTATCCCTGCACAAAACCGAAAGAGGGATTACGATGTAATCGCATTTTTGACTGAGCAAATAATAATCTCTAAAAATAAAAAATAATAATCGTAACACTCGTGTTTAAAATGCAAAAGATTATGTTACAGATTTTAATTCTATATTATTTATTTCGCGAACGCGCAATATGCATTTCTAGTAAATATGGAAATACAATACAAAAATAAATAACATTTTGTTAGAACTATATTATTGGAAAGAGAAGGAAAATTATATAAAATACTCTTTATTGTTATAAAAAACATTATATTCAGGATTATTTTATTAAAAGTTTTGTATATATTCATCAATAAAAACAGAAATTAACGAAGCTTTATATATCTTAAACAAAGGCCGTCAACCTTTGTTTTACGCTGCAGGGTTAAATTTCGTGAAATATTAACGTATGCGCCCCGCTTAGAATTACTCTCTCTGCTATCTCGCCCCCGTTGTTCCTATTCCCTTACACCCTATACATCTTCCCGAACACGTACATATTTTTCCGGTTTATCGCAATATAACTTAAAGCAGGTGCACGCGGCTTGTAAAAAGCGCCGAGTGTGCGGGGAAATCTGGCTTCTTCACCGGCGCATCCGCATGCGGGTGCACTTATACACGCGTGCATGTCCTACGACCACGTTCACGTGCACGAGCACGCTCGTATGTAACCCGTGGAGTTGCCGTTGCTGCAACGAAATCTGCTCGAGTCGGCTTATTCGGCCGCCGTAAACCGCGAGTTATAATACGCCCGCGTTCTCTCTCTCTCGTTGCGGCGCTTCATCGGAATATAAAGCTAAACTGATATTTCCTTACGGGCTTCCCGCTTGCGGCAGCGCGGCGGTGCTACGAGAGTTATGACGTACGTTTATCCGGGAAATATTAAGGAGAGATAACGTATCACTTATCGGGGATCATGGCCCGCCGCCCTCGCACCCCCGCCCGCTCCGTCCCAAAAACGTCTCATCGCGGCTGAGCGGATCAACCGGCGGTATTCGAGAGAAGAGATGGAGTATCCGGGACGTTATCCACGGCACTCGTAAGGAGTTCAGCATCCGCGTGAAACGTAATTCAAGTTTGTCCCTCTTCCGGGTCAGCGCGCCTGTCTGCACGGAAATGCCGCGGAGATGCCTCCGGGCTGCCGCTCATTCGCGTAAGAATGGCCAAGTTATAATTACTGCACGGAATCAAAGAGCCCACCATCGGGAGAATTTCTTTCCGGCGAAAGGGACGATTAATCAAATAGCTAGCTCGAATTGCCTTTTCTTCTTGCTTCTCTCGCCTCTTCTTTTTTTTTTCTGGAAAATAGGTGTGTCCGGGAACGGTAAAACGGCGATTTGTTAATCTTCGATTACCCCGGAGGGATTTCGCGAATGAGGGATTAAAATCGAGGAGCGGATTATATGATAATGGCATCTCGATTTATGAGGATACCAGACTATACATAAACAAGCGAGCTTAATCTTTTTCCTTATACTTCTCCCCCGTTCGCTGTCGCCAAGAAAATATTTTTAATATATAGGCATTATTTTTTAAATTTGCGGTCAGGCGTCGGGTGCAGTAACGCGGGTCGTCAGCGAGATTAATAAAAATACCCTTGGAGGGCAGATGACCTCTAATTTTTTTTTGTGCGACGCAGGACAAAGAATGAAAGAGCTTAGTTAGCATGCATAGTATATTTATTCAAAAGTTTTCGTCCGCCAAGTTGACGCCGCGGGAAAAATACGGTTGCATAATAGCAAGAGTATGTACAGCGTAATGTTCCTAAATTAATCTCTATACAGATAAGCCGCCGAGGATTACTTTGAGAATAACTATTGAGAATAGCGTAACTAAAACGATGTTTATCGACGAAACCAAAAGCGTTTGCGTTACGTTCGCGATAATTAAATGTTGTAATAGAAACCAGATACCAGTGGCGTAGCCAGGGGGGGCAGAATTAAGAGGATAAATCCTCCCCGAAATTTTGGAACCAAATATAAAAATATGAAAATAAAAGGTTGAAAGGCGAGAGGGAAATAAAATGGTAAATGCTTTAAGGTCTAAAGAAAATGTCCCAAATGAATATTGTTATCTTATTTAATTAAAAAAGTTATGAGTTGTTCTGATTTTAATTTTTTTAAAATTTCCTCCCGAAATAAAATCCTGGCTACGCCCCTGCCAGATACCGTCAGAGTAATGAAAAATGACATTGAGGTTGAATCAAAGACTGTTGCAAAATTATATCTTCTGGAGCTGTAAGTTCTTGCAATAATTAAAAATTAAATACTTGAAGATTTTATACGCGCGTCCGAGTCCCGGAGAACGCCATAAAATTCGTCGTCTCGACGTCTCCGTGAATGTCTCGCGCGGATTACCGCAGAAAGCTTAGAATTCCGACGTATATGTGCCACATAAAATTAGGACGGCTCCGTCTTTTTATAATATACGTACGAAATATGTTACAAACCGTAAGAAATTGCAGGGAAATACTAAGAACATAAACGTTAAAGCCCGTTCTACAATAAGTCGTATATCGGTATTGGATGTCGCTAGTCGTTTGTTGTATGTCGTATATCGGATTTTAATACGACAATTATTCTACAATTGAGTCGCGGTATACACTAAGGATAAACAATAATAGCTAATGTAACTTTAGTAATTTACAAATATAAATATGAAATAGGCCAAATGTCGGTCAGTGACGGATCTTGGTGCCTAATAATAATTTTGTAAATTTTACAATCTTTAGTAATTTATTTCAATTTATTATTAATTTGGACTCAAATTACACGAATTAGGTTACTTTTCCAAAGTAGACGTAAAACAACAAGAAGATAGTGGGTAAATCATATATAAAGGTTATAAATTCTTTCGTTAACCATAAGTCGTAAAAAAAGATGGGAGTTGACCATCTTCTGTTGCGACACCGACATCCGACTTACTACAATTTTTTACGACAAGCGACAGCATAATACACTTGCACTCTGCATCTGACACCGACATACGACTTATTGTAGAACAGGCTTAACGACGTTCGTTACGATAGCAACTAGAGAATAAGCAGCAACTACTCAAACTGTCATTGACTTTATTTCTATTTCATTACAAATTGCTAGAGCTCTCTTTCTCTTTCTCTCTGTATGTAAAAAAATTGATTTATCTTTTATCTTTGTACTTTCCATTGCATACGGAATTCCTACAGATTAATTTTCATAATTCAATTTTTATTCGTAAATTTTGTCTATTAAAAAATATACTTTGATTACATTAAATATTTCAATACATGACGATAAAAATTTTTACAAAATGTCTTAGGTCAGGCATGACCGAGTTTATTAAAAAAAAACCCTCTTTTACACAGCGCACAATACAATTACGGTACTTTTATTATTTAAAAAAAAATACATAGAGGGATCTTTTGTTATTACAAGGGAAGTAATATACAACGAACTATAGATTTATAGATAAATTGGGTTGGCAGGTGGTATTAATGTTATGACGAAGTTGACAACCTCAAAGTTTCCGCTTAATCTACGTAAAACGCGCACCGTTACGTTCCATCGTTCGGAAAAGCCGAGCGCATTTTATGCAAGCGGAAACTTCCAGTCGGGCAAATTTACAGAAGATTACGACGAAGTTTTTTCATAATGCCGAGGTAAAAGTAAGATAGATACGAATAGGGGTGTGTAAACCGACCGGCATCTTGCGCGGATTACGTCAAAGCAAAATCGCGTTACTGATGCAAACTTGCCTCCGCAAATGTTTTTCTGTTCAAAACAACTGCAGCATAATAAATAATGCAGTTACGCACATTTAAATTACGAGATAATTAATTAAATGATAATTAATAAACATAGACAAAATATATGTAATTACGAAATGCAATGTGATTAATATTTCATATTAATGAATAATGTATATGTTACAAAACGTATCAATACAATGCTATTAAACTACTATGCCATGTAATTGAAACAGACAAACGTGGTAGGAATGATCAATTCATAGTTCAAAGTTTATATCTAATTAATAGCGTCAAGAAAGTGTTAAATATTTCTCCAATTAACTTTCTGCATTAAATTTTAAACTACTTTTAATCGATTACTTAATATATTCCTACTGCAAATATATAAAAACTTACATACATCTTAATATAATCAAATAGAAGTAAGGAGATATTAAAAAAGTTTGTTTTTATATTGAAAAGTAAGATATAACGTTTCTTATTAATTAAATACTAATTAAAATCAAATTACTTTCTGAATAATATCTTTAAAGATTTGGAATAACTTAATATATTTAATTAAGAAAATTTTTCAGAAAGTAGCACAATTTTGAGTAATACAGAACTTGATTAATTGATATAAAATTGTGTGGAGTTATATTAATTAATTGTATTAGAAACGGTTACGATCGAAACATCAATTGAACAAAACTTGACTTGAGGATAATACGATGTTACATGTTCAATACGCAAAGGGCTTTTTGTCTAACGAAGGAAATATTTTCGTGGAGTAAAACGCCGTCCGTAAAATGTAAGCGCGCATTTACTCGTAAATGAGGACGACTCAACCGGCAGCAGCACTTTAGCAGGGCTGCACTCCTTGATGTTCAAAGGACTGAAAATATACAGGACCGACCTCAACTGGCAAGTTAATACGACAATCTCGTCGAACTAATACTACAGAATGAGAGCGCCCGACGCGAGATCATTGAATTTCAGAGGACATTTAATAATCGGGCGGTCGGTCTCTATTCCGAAGCGGAAGTTCCAAAGTGCCTGCGATAAACAAGTGCCTCCAATTGACGTCAGTGCGAGAATCTGGCGACCGCGTAGTCAATGAAAGAGGCGAGTCCAAGGAAAAAGCTTTCGTTGAAATCGCTTCGCTCGTAGCCGGATTACTCGGTCGGAGGAAGGAAACTGACATAACTAGTCGGTTTCACGTAGCGGAATCTACTTGTACGAGTTTCCGGAGAACGTCACGATTGTGTGGAAAGAAGCAGTGGTCAATTCTCTTCCGACCGACAGAGCGTTTCCTATCATTCGCGAGAATACTTCCGCTGCCTCTGCACGATTAATCCTTTTTTGAGAACTTCGCGAAAGGACCAAGTGAGTGCAGAAATTCATCGCTTTTGACTTTTACTTACAGTTTTAATTCGCTTAATTAATAAACTCTGGCTATTCGTTATATCTCTACAAAAGAAATAGTAGACCGAGAGAGAGAGAGAGAGAGAAAGAGAGAGAGAAATCTACTAACAGATGTACTTAACGAGCCAAAAACCTCGTCGCAAAACAATAGCGAGGTAGTACGTTATACGCCGCCGCAAGCAAACTACCAGTTAATACGCGGTTTTAATTAGATGAAGTATCGTAATTAGTAGTAACGTTATGAACTTGTGCGAGTTTGCGTTTACCTTCGTTTGAGAGCTCTTGTGATAACCTTTCTCAATGTTAATATTCTGGTAATTAAGATGATTTTATAATTAATTGACCAATCAAGGAGAACTCGTCGAAAGTCGATTTGAAAAAGAAGGTTCGCGATTATTTCTCCGATTCACCTCAATGCTGTAACTTGTACTGCAGTATAATTCGAATCACTGGCAATTATATGAAATACAATTGAGGCATGCTGGCACATTTCAGTCCATTGTGAATAAATTTGCTCTGAATATAGCGGGTTTTATCTACTTCGGTTAAAGGTAATTTAATTCATTTTTTCCTCCACTAGAAAGAGATAAAAGAACGATTCAAATTAACCGTAGATTTGCTAATTCTCTTTGTCTCCTCTCGCAATTAAATTTTAAAAAAAGAAACAAAAGTTAATTTCAAAAATAGTTTGATTCATCCTCTGTCTTTTTCTAATAAAAGAGAGTTAAATATAAATTAACTGTCTTTGGTGAAATCGATTTATAGTGAACGAAGGAAAGAGAAATCGAGAAATAGTTATCGAAGAATACACGAAGTTTCCAAGATGGCGATAAAATGTAACATTTTTAGACGTTCGATTAATCTTATTGTCAGATCTGGAACGTGAACGACTAAAAATCGTGCAATGGCGTATTACTACATATTGACGTTCATTTCGGATCACCGCATGGAATCCTTCTAAGGATATCCTCGCGTTATTCGAAGGCCCCGTCGAAGAGCCTCTTCGGATTTAAGTGGCTTTGCGAGCGGATATTGTGGATCTCTAATTTATGACGAAGGCGGTATGCGAAAGGAATTTCTATGGTAGCTCACAGGGAACTACAACGTGTTACCTGAGAGGTAACCGGAGAACAGCTAAGGCGCCCGTGTGAATTATTTGATTAAAGAATGGGAAAACAGCTGCTCTCCCATAATTCCTGAAAGAACGTCGAGGCGTTAATTATTTTTCATTACTAATTATCAAAATAACTCACTCGTGAGAACTTAAAGAGGAATCGATATAAAACGACACGGTGAATTCAATTTTCTGTACCATATATACACACAGAGAGAAAGATTCCTCGATTTTGTACTTTATCCGTATATTTTTAAATTCTTACAAAGCCAATTTTGGCGTTTCCTTTTTTTTGTGGCAATAATAAAATACTATAATGACACACAATGTCGTCAGGAAATGTAGAATGATTTGCAAAGGCTGTAAGCTTCTCCCTTTTTCTGAATTGGGTCATGCCAGTTTCACTTTAACAAAACTGTCGGTTCGTTCCATAATCCCTTCTTTCTGCTGGATTCCCAAGCATAGATATATAACCACGATTATAAATAGCCCCTTCAACATTCACAAACCGTTGTAGCATTGCTTAAACTGAGTCTCGATGCTCCTTACAGTAAAGTATCTTATTACTGAGCTCGTTGTAAGTCTCTTATTGCCGGTCGTCAAAATGGTTAAGCTTTACGTCTCTCTCAGAATTTCAATGCAAAAAGCAAATTACGATCCGCTGACATTATTATGCCTTTTTTAAATATATAGGGCATTATATAAAATTATTATATTAAACCGAACAATTCCGAAAAGACAAAATGTAATATATATTTATATAAATTATTACTCAAAAAGGATTATAATAACACAATACTTGCAATATATATTTTATAATAATCAGATATAAATGATTATAAATATTGCAACAATGTTAGAAACTTTGACGTGAGACAATTGCAAGAACGTCTAGCATATTTATAATCTTCGAAAGCCACAATTTCCGGGCGTAAGAAACTACATGGGTTCAATTTTAAGCTTTGCACGAAATACCCGTTCTTAGTTAGGTACGAATAGTTATCCCAAGACAGCAATGTTCCGATTCTAGAACTACATCTACCAGTTGAAGCGGCATTACAACGAAGCGGTCGCGTATAATGAAGTGTACACGTGCAATGTAGCGCAACGCCGCCCTACTCTTGATAATGCTCTTGCATATGTATTTATAATGAATTTTGGAAGCATTGCGCGAGCATCTTGTATTTTGTAGGCTACAAGTGTGCACTTGCAGCAACTCACGACGACTATAAATCATAACATTGTCGGGAAAATTGTGGATATAAGAAACCTGTTATGCTAACTTCTCTGAGGTCTGACCATAATTATCCTTTTCTACTGAATCTCTTCTACTGTAATTTCCAAAGCATTATCATTAATGAGATGAATAAATTACCTATTTCAAAAACAAAATTTGCACTTTTTGCGAATTAATATTACATTTGTTCTCGTACAATATTCGAGACGTGAACTCAGTAATTTTTTTATTGATTATAATTCATTTTTTCGCATAATGTATTCAAATATAACTTTGTTAAATTGTTAAGAATTGAAAATCAATAATTAAATTGCAAGGAAATACAGTCTTGGCCAAAAGTATAAAGCGCCTATATTTTTTTCATTTTTCTGAAAGCTAAAAAATTGATTTATGGCATTTGCTGTAAATTATTCTATGTTTCAAGATCTCTTTAAACTTAATCTGTATAATTCTGGTAATCAATAGGAAACAATACAGGTAAAAGAATTATACATAGATGCCTTAAACTTTTGGCTAAGGCTGTATAGTAGTATGCAACTGTTATTAAATTAATTTACTATTATATTTATCTAAGATCCAGAATATAAAATGCCTAAATTGGAATTCTTATATCTACTAATATTCGTATTTAACTGTTATTTTGATTCAATAGAATCGAAGTCAATCTTATTCGAAGCCAGAACGTCACATAATAGCGGTTATTTTTATGAAACTTTATTTATATGGAACCGACATTGCGTGTGTTTTAATATACAAAAACCAATACGTTCTCCATTTTTTTTGTCGCGCGTGCGTTACATCGACGTAAAGCTCGCTGCGCAAAAATAGAACGAACCACCGGTCGGTCGAAACGTCCCGAAAAAAGTTGAGCGCGTAAAGTTCCGCATATATAGGTCGTCGAAAAATTCCGGGCAACGCCACAGACCCCGCGTGTGTCTGCCATCCGCAACGTTGGCAAAAGTTCGAGAGCTGGGTGAGTCGGGAGTGTAGCAGCTTTGTGCCTCTGTCGCGCGCAGCTTTTCATTAAACGCGCGTTCACCTTAGTCCGTCGCGCCGTTCACATTTTCGCCACGTTCGAGAGAGAGAGAGAG
>NJRP01000118.1:78991-124689 GCA_003063835.1 Aphaenogaster floridana | reverse complement strand
GTCTTATTATTCTATGCATGAAAGTATTAAGGTAAGATTACCGAAAACTGAATGTTTTACCCCCCTCGAAACCATAAAACTTTTGTCTGAAACATTTTTCTCTAAAATGTTTTGTTTCCGAAATAATTGCGTGCGTTAATTAAAATGACTCACCCTGTATATTGCATGTATAAATATTGTACATAAAAATATAATATTTAAGTAAATTTTTAGAAATGACAAAAAGTATACGCCTTCTTAACCCTTTAACGCCTCCGAAAAATCCAGGAGCGGTAAGAGAAAAAGAATTACGGGATCTTTTTCAGATTCATGATAGAAGATTTTTTACCAAAAAAACATTGAAAAGTAATTGTTTATAACAATTTGTTTAAACAAATTCCTCAGAAATTTTTTCGTTTATTGTCGGCCATATTGGATCCGCTATTTTTAATTTTAAAAATCTGATATCAGCTGATTCTTGATCAGCAACCCCAAAAACCCTTATCTGGATTTATTCCGTCTTAGAAGTTGGTGATTGAGCAATTAATATTTTTTACTCCAAAATATTATTTTTGCTTAAAATTTGACCTACTTATTTTTTTATAATAAAAATTGAATGACATGCTTCATAATTTTTTTCCGAGTAGTGTTGACCCCCATGAATAAAATAAGTCAAGCCGCTTATCAAAAGATTACTATTTGAAAAAGTTATGAATTTTTCCGTAGGTGGGACACATATATGTCTCGGAGGCGCGAAAGGGTTAAATTAATTTATTAAGGAACTTTTTATTGCAATGTCGGGGGATACTACGATTTCCGTGGCGCCCAGATTTGACGATGGTTTCTGGTAGTATTTTTTACGCTGAACAAAAAATTATATAGGTCTTATAGGGCTAACTGCTCTCGTTTTCGAGATATGCAGTGTTAAAGTCAAAAATAATTAACATGAGTTTTCGGTAAATATGCATAAAACTGGTGCCGTCTTCAATGATCTTGACCTTGACATATGTTGTCGGTTTGCGTGTCGTAAATTTTATTCCCGCACCCTCGTACGTAACTAGTTTCCGCGCGAACGAAGACGTCGAAATGCTCTAGAAAACGTCTGTTTCAAGAAGATAGGTTGACCACGGTCCCGATTGACCACGGTTCCGAATGATCACGGTTCCGAGTGACTGCGGTCCCGAGTGACTACGGTCCCGAGTGATCACGGTTCCGAGTGACCACGGTCCCGACACAGGTAAGGGTTAGATCAGATTTTTGCAGGGGGGGTCTGGGGAGGGGGCGCAGCCCCCCCCAGTACACTCAATCATGTACTTAAATATGTGAATATACAAATAATCAGAACCGTAGTCAATCGAGACCATGGTCAATCGGGACCGTGGTCAATATCATCGTCGTCAATCGGGACTCGGGTGTGTGTGTGTGTGTGTGTGTGTGTGTGTGTGTGTGTGTGTGTTGTGCATATTTATTGAAAATTTATGTTAATTATTTTTTACTTTAACATTGCATATCTCGAAAACGAGAGCAGTTAGTCCTATAAGTCCTATATAATTTTTTGTTCAGCGTAAAAAATACTATCAGAAACCATCGTCAAATCGAGGGATCACAGTAATTGTAATCTTGCTGTCTTTTTGTTAATAATTTTTTAATAAAATTTATATTTCCGAAATTATGAGTGATAGCAACTTTTATCACTCTTGAACTTTTGTTCCAAATGGTCCATTTATGGTCAAATGGTCCATGGTCAAATTTGGGCGCCACGGAAATTATAGTCGTCCCCAATGTCGACTATAAAAATTCATATAATATAAATTCTATCAATATATAAAAAAAGATTCTGCTAACAAAAGTAGAAAATATTTTCAATCAAATAGCAAGTGGCATAGCAAAGGTCGGCAAACATTGAAAGTTCTGAACATTTTTAGAAGTTTTGCATTTTTGCCTTTTACAGAGGTGCACACTGGGCGAAAATATTTTTCTCAATAACCGCATAATATTCCCAAAGTGTCGAAGTATTTTACAGAATGCATGTTTTCCGATAGTTACCGCGCATTCCAACATTTCAGATATAAAACGTGCTATTTACGGCATTAAAAGTTTCATCTTACTTTCCAAATGCCAGTATTTTATGAGTAATTATATAGCTATTTTACTTTAAAAAGCTAGCTAAAATATAATAAAATTGCAAATTAAAATTTATAGATAAAAGGACTTATCTATAATAGCACGATGATGTCAATTATCTAATTATAGAAATTCAATAATATCAATGTATACAAAAAAATGTAAACATACAATATAAATATAAATAATAAAGAAATTAATAAAACTAATAATAATAATAAAATTAATTAATAATATTTCTTATAAAATAATCTTCTTCCGTTACGTTTTACATTATACATGATAACTTAACATGTAAAATCGTAACACGAAAATAAATCCAACGTTCCACACGAGCGCTTAGCGAAACGTTGCACTGTTATGTTGGTTTGATTGCATTGTGAAACTTTTTCTCGGGTTTCGCATGCATACATCCTAATACAGTTCACTGCCTTTGCGTGACCCATTTTGTCGTAAAAGAAAAAGAGTAAACATCCGGCGAATGCAGAATACGGAGAGTCCATCGACGATTTTTAACGAATCGCTACTTTATTCAAAGTATCGCTGCACGACGTAGATGCATGCTGATGATAAATTTTCTAATTTTCAATGCACGTACGAGAAATAAACTTGGAGTGTAGCTTTTGCGTATCTAACGAGCGGAAATTCTTTGTACGCTCACGATATTCTGTGAACCTTATATTGAGAAATGTACGAATATTACTACATGCAAACTTGGACTGCAAACTTACGATTCCGTGGATTGCCTTTGGATGGAACGTTCAAATATTCAGTTTGTTTCAAATGCTACTTCGCAGAACTTTCCTCTAGCGTAAATAACTTAGATATCTGTTCTCATTGTTCTATCGTTATTGAATTATTATGATTCACGCACACACACACACAGTTGCGGTCAATTTCATTCTTAGCATTCTTATTGTAATTTTTTAAAATCAACTAACAATGAAACGAACTCTACCAAATATTGTCCTAAAGTCTGGGCAGTAAAAATTATTTAATCTGCTAAAGTCGCACGTTGAATGAATTTAGAGTAATGTTACGGAGCAACGTTACGGAGTAAAGATTTTTTGGCTTCCGGTTTCATAGAGCAACAGGTAAAAAGGAACATAGTATGGCAGGCGAGAAGTGAATCCAATAGGTTCTCTATCTTGTGTGCCACGTAGACGGAGTGAGTGCTTAGAAATTGATTTTTCCAGAGTTTTAAAAGTTTCGGCAATTCGTCTTCAAGTCTCTGAGTCTTTTGATAGCTAAAATCTAGAGCACCAAGTTTATGTCTAAGATACGCAATGTTTGACATAATATCGACATACATAAATTTAAAATCTTCGAGCAGAAACAAGATTAACGTATCTTTTTTTTACAAACATTAATTATAAAATAATAAATATTTAATAAATATTCTATCTCGATTACACAAGTTTAGGTAGAAACAGAATTGTTAGTCTCGAAACAAAATTGATTCCAGAATACATAATATTATTGCAACATAACTTTTAATAACTGATAATTCAAAGTATGTTGTTGCTATCTAAATATATTGTTTTCGTTAATGGCAATTTGCTGCTCTCCGAATGTTATATCATTACGTAACAAAAAGCACTCTATGAGAGCAACGCTACATGGCAATTTCCAGTTGGATAATTCGAGCAAATGTAGCTAACGCATTAGAATTCAACGGAGGTAATCGAAAAGCGATCTCATAGAAGTTTTCCTATAAGCTTTCATAAATGTAATCGTGACGGCCATCGTAGTTAGTACCATTTAAAGTTTTAAGCACGCTATCGCGTAGGAAAGATCGAATTACACAAAGAAGCGAGAGTCATAAATACGCTAAAGTGTCCGTATTAGTTTAATCCTAGGGGAGATCGAGTTACGTAGGCACCGACGATCGTAAATACTTTCAAGTATTCCTATTAATCCAATGATACAGAAGAGTATAACGCATAACTCATCAAGTTCTTAAATCAAATGCTCTAATCCATTGAAAATTGAAGTAAATCGCTGAAATTCGTCCTAACTACCGGAAAATAGTTTCCTCGCTCACAGCCAAGTTTTAAGCACAAATTAATGCCGACGAATCTGTGCCATGAATATCAATCGGAAGATATCATCGCGTCATCAAAATGCACCGTTTTTAACGTATATATATATCGTTAAATGGAAACAGCGTATATAAAAAGATTTGTGTGCAAGAAATATTTCTAAAAGTATTTTTTCCATTTGTGCAAGACGGAAAATTTTTTATTGTGTTTCTTTCATTTCAAATTATTTACAGATATTATCTTTCATATATGAAGAAAACTGGATTGGTCATTTTAATTCAATAAAGTATAATAAGAGCATTGATAAACTTGAGTTGTGGTAATATGGAAGAGGGGAATAAATATGGTTAGATGAGGAAAAAAGAGTATATATATTTTGTGAAGAAGGGTTTGATTGTATGAGTCATTATGTAGCAAAATGTTATAAGGTTAAAAAGATTGGTTTACGGTGCTAGGTAGGAATAAAAATATAAGAAAAAGTATAGAACGATGAATTGGACAAAGTAAAAGGAAATGTGTTGAGGAAATTGTGGAGAGAGAGGGAGGATATTAGAAAGAAGGTAAAGGGATAAAGTGAGGTGACAGAGAGTATATAGGGTGGCAAATTATAGTAGATAAGGGTGTGATTGGTAAGCCTTGTATATAGGAAGAGATATAGTACAGATTAGGTGGAATAGATAAGAGAGCGAAAGTAATTTGTTGCAAAATAAGAATAACGAGGTATGAAGTACGGTTGAATGAGTGAGTTAAGGAAAAATTGTAAACCAAGTCTACTTCTTGGCGATGTAAGCTGAAGTTAATAAATTATATATATATTTTTTTAGTGATGTAGCTAAGAGGGGGGATTAGGAGGATAAATCCCCCTCCCCCGAAATTTTGGAACCAAATATGAAAATATAAAAATAAAAGGTTGAAAGCTGAGAGAGAAATGAAATGGTTTTTATTAATGGTTATTATTAATGGAAATTAAGAATTCTTAAATCTACCTAGGAATATAATGAGTGAAGTAAGGCTTAACGGTTTGACACGAATGTATATTCACAAAAAAATTTGACTTCTTCGATTAACATAGAGGAGGTACTCGACAGATTATCTAAAAAATACCTAGACGCACATGTTTCTAGTTTAATATTGTTATCTTATTTAATTAAAAAAACTTTGTAATAAATTGTAAGACGACCCAACTGGCCAGCGATGTTATTCTATTTGTTATTACCTATCACGTTTTCGTGATGGGATGAGAAGGGGGAGAATCTTATAGATGCTTTAGCATCATTAGTATTAAATTTATTACTCGTAGAGGACCACAATCCGTATGGTTGATACATAGTAACAAATAGAATAACATCACTGGCCAGGGTCGTCTTACAATTTATTACAAAGTTAATTATTTACTGGCGATTAGATAAAAATAAGAGGTTTTAGTTAATTAAAAAACTTGTGAATTGTTCTGTGATTTTATTTCTAAAAAAATCCCCCCCGCCCCCCCCGAAATAAAATCCTGGCTACAGCCCTGTATATTTTAATTCAATACGCGTTAAAATGGGCACGCACAGATTTTTATGTGTAGGGCCATGATATATATATATTTATATAATGTACTGTCCGTACGTTTAAGGAAACATCGAAGTCGTCTGGATTACATCAATCATGGCGTGCCCGAATTAGACGCATGTGCCGATGATATTTCGTGATTATCGTATTAGGTGACTATGATTAATGGGATATGATGGATCCATTTCCGGATTGCTGCTTGACAAACTGTCGGTAGGATTTCGGACCAATTACACGCACGGATAGCCTCTGATATGTCAAAGCATCGAGAACGTGTATTACTCGATCGCCCGAAGACACTGGATTTCGGGTAAACGCCTCTGTGTATGTGGGCAGGTATCTCTAAGGTTACCGTGCCATTACATATACGCACGTTAGAATTAGCATATAACATGTGTGTCCTAGATTCGTGATAATGATCCATCACATTGATCCGCTTGAATAAGGGCGCTTACGCGCAAGAAAATTACCTCCAGACTTTTCGTCCCGATCGAGAAACTGAAAGTCGCCGCCCTTATATCGCGCTGCTCGTTAAAGTTAAAAATTTCCGCCGTAAGTAGTAGTCATCTAAGTATATTATAAGTTTCGAAACTGTTACATTCAAGTACGCGGTCCCGTCGCGAAAGAGATTCTCTTTAGAAACGTACAACGTCAATTGTAGAAAAATTAGACGAAACGAGAACATGGCAGGATGCATGGAAAGTAAAATTGGAAAACTTATTGTAAGTACTTTACTAACCACAAATTGCTGCGTTTTATATTCCGGTACTGACTTATTAAAGTTTTACGATTAAAAAGTTTCTCAGCAACTGTCTTGTTTCATCTCAGGCTAGGTATAAAAAAGAAGAAGAGTTGTTCACGAGAGCACGCGGTCGTTTGACGATCACGATTTTCATCAGCGAAGATTTTTCGCGGTACCGCCGTGAGTATTTCGAAAGGTACGAGACGGGTTTTCCTAACAGCAAGATGCGATATACCATGGTTTCGCATTACGCGATGACGAAAACCGCCTTATCGTATTACGCTGGCTCCGCAAACGCATAATGTAACGTGGTTATGATGCCGGGAAGTGCATAAGTGCAGTCAGGTGCAACAAAGAGTATGCATACCGTATGTATGTATACTTTATGTTGTGTATGCTCTATACCCTTTGTCGTACACATTTGCCACCATATCGGTATACGCTTCAAGGTATACTCGACAGCAGTGTTTTCTCTCAATTTTCGTGACGCGCACAGCTGAAAGCACTCGGTATATGTGAGCTTGTCCAAAACGAGCTTGAAATAATCATGCTCCACGATATAGCATTCCCTTTAACGACAGAAAGATGAAAGAATTACGGGATAAAAGGCAAAATTCCATATATATACCGAGGAAATATAGAGATAAATGTAAATTCAAGTTTATCTTTCGACCAAAATTTTGGATATTTCGTTTCAATGGACGGAGGCCACATAGCATGCATATCCAAAAGATGTCCAGAAGATATCCCGAAGATATCCTATCGCCTAAAGATGTCTTCTGGATATCTTCTGGATGTCTTTTGGATACGCATGCTGTGTGGGAGCATTAGTATCCGAAGGGGGAAAGAGAGAGATCAGGTAGATATAAAATTTCGAAATATTTCTTAATTAAGTAACGAAAGTAAATTCCAAATTAATTGAAACGGAAACTGATATTCTCAGCAACTTTCTTTAAGAGAAAGATTAGCAATCAGAGTTGGATATATTCAGAAGGGAACTTGTAAGCGGAATTAAATGCACCTTCAAAGAACTAATACAGCCTAGGGAAGATAAGACGCAGAATTATCTGAGCAAAAGGATTACTTCATATCTAAGGTTCGTATATACACGAACAATTGCAGGCTGTGCAACGATGCGCGAAATAATGTCGCTTATCTATTTCGGACTGCACTATATACGACGCGACCCGGGCTTTTAATCCCATAAATAGCATCTTATAGTAGCTGCTCCATAGAAAGGAGATATGACATTTTGCGACAATTCCTAAAATTTTTGTCTTATCGAGTTTTGGCCGCCCACGGACGGATGCTATTACCCCTGAGAATTATATTGCCATGACGATTTGCACTCGCGGTAAAACAGCGAGTTATTTTTATCTTGGCTTTCTTGACGGGACAATATCTCTTCTTCTCCGCCGCGTCCTCGCATTTATCTCGATCACAATTCCGCGACTCGGTCGCCGGTGGTGAGTTTGTACTGTCGAATACCATCCTTTCGACGAAGCGTTCAAGCTGTCCGAGACGTTATTAATCGCCGTATCGTTTTAACCATGTCCAAGTAGAAAATTGGATTTCGTCGGCAGACGCGCAAGCGATACATGTCGCTGGCACGCATGTCTTGATAAATCGTCATGAACTTCGCCACTGTTGTTATATGTCACCAGATCTGCCGCCACGATGTATACGTGTACATTTATAATAATTTCAATCTACATAACATTTATGGTCAATATGATGATACGCCCAAAATGTCATCCGGATATTAACCTCGATTAAAGCGGAATATACATCCATATCAATAAGAATTGAATAAACATCCGTAAACAATAAGAATTGAACTACGTTTACGCGAAACATTATTAATTATCATACTAATTCAACCATATATAAATATACTTTGTTAAAAAATTTTAAATTATAAGTATATATACGAGAGAATATGCTTATATATAAACAATATGTTTAAATAATAATTAAAATTTTCTTTTTTAATGTAAAGATAAAATGTATATAAAGACTTTATTATTAATTAAGAGGAAAACTTTCATTTTGATGCGAACTTTGCTTAGTACTTTTCTCATACATACTTTACGAACACCGTGTAGGAGCTTGAGATATAGTCGAGCACTTTCCACTTGCTTTTATTGCAGCAAGAGGGAATGTTCGGCCGTAAGATGCAAGAAGAGAAGGAGATAGAATGAAGGAAAAACGGTTAATGTGATGTACAGTCCATGAAAAAGCGGGAGAAAGCCGAGAGGATTCTCGCACAAATGACGATGGCGTTTCGCTTGCCGCAAAACAATGGTGGTAATATCTCGTATAATGATGGAAATAGTTCAAGAAAATTACAATGGGCCGGCGGCTCTGACTTATAGTTAATGTTAAATAATAACGATAATAATTTATAACCACGTGTGCTGATTAAAATAATTTATTAATAAACTACGTGTAATAACAATGAATGATTAATGAATAATTGTAATGGGTAAACTTTAGTTACACGTATGAATTATTATTAAATTATCTTTTGTATTATTATTATAATATTTTGTGTTTATATAATTCCGTACAATTTTAATATACATATTAAATATAAATATATTTTTTAATATATTTATACAGGATGGTTCCGGACATTTGCGACAAATTTAAAGGGGTGCTAGATTTCGGTAAATTGAACAATTTTTGTTTTTAGCTTTGTTGAACGCTGTTTGATTTCTGTATAGTTAGATTAGAATAAAAAAATCATACGTTTTTAAATTTTATTTTGTGTATTTTATAACAACAAATGTTTAAAATTGCGACCTGCAACCTCAATACAAGCATTGCATCTGCGGTGCATTAACTGACGCACCCTCTGGAAAATTTCAGGAGTATTGCGAATCACATCACATTTGTTCGTTATCCTGGATGAGCTCATTTTGGGTATCGACAGGGGTCATGTACATCAAACTTCTGACATGTCCCCATAAGAAAAAATCAAGGCACGTCAAGTTAGAAAATACACAACCGTCAACAATGTTCAACAGAGCCTAGCGCCTTAAGAAGGCGTCGCCGGACACGGGTTACTTAACAAAAATTGTTTAATTTATCGAGATCTAGCACCCCTTTAAGTTTGTCGCAAATGTCCGGAACCACCCTGTATATAATTTTAAAAACTTTATATTAGAGAGTTTACATACAACTATATACAATTTGTATTTGGCAAATAATGTATGTATGTTATTTGGCAAATAATTCCAGTCATTCTTTTTTATTTAATATAGGATATTCTTAAACCGATATTAAACTTGGATATCTTTTTCAATTTCAAATCAGTCAAAGTACCGATAAAACGAATATTCAGCAGTTTTAGGACACCCTTCGTAATAAAACAAACATTGAGTGCGAGAAACTGCATTATCCCGTTTTACGTATTCTTGCGGTTGGTTCAGCAACGACAAACCCCCTTGCGAGAAGTCAGTTTTTATTGCCTCTTCCGCGTATCTTGGAGGGAAATTACGTCCTAGTAGATACAGTCTGTCTGCGTCAGACGCAGCGTCTCAAAGTGAGATTCAAACGCCCGCCGAGCTTCTTAGTATGTATTCCTGCGCGAACTCATCGTCCAATATCTATTCGACTTTCTTTTACATCGCGGTAGTAATTTCCTCGCGTATATATTACATCAGCGTCTTGGGAAGGAGCCCGACTTCTTTTACTCAAGCGGTTACTTCACGGTCGACAAGTCACTTGTCATAAATAGGATATCTCGAAAAAAATACCTAATCATAAATAACAAAATCTTCTTCTTAATATCGCTGATCTACTTGATCTACTTGAGGAAAATCATATCAAGTGTTTCAAATGACTTATACTTTAAATGTTAATGGTTTGCGCCGTTTCTGCATAAACAAATATCTTGCGTTTCACCTTAGAGCATACATTCTACATATCCCTTCACACAGCCATGATAATAATAATGCTGATGAAGGGTAAGCTTAACTGCATGAAATGCAAAATGACGTGTAAACGGTTCGTTACATATAAACGTTGCTGATCCAGATTTGGCTGAGTTGTGTTGAACACGAGCAGCATCAACTACTAGACGCGCACGTACTATATTTACCGAGCCCGCCCGTACAATAGGAGGACCCTAATTAAGATTAGACGGCCGATACGTTGGTTGAATACAAAATTGAGTACATATCTGAGTATATTGAAACTGTGTACATATCTGGTGAAATGTTAGCAGGACTTTATTATAAATTGTTCATAAAAATTAGGTTGCCGTAAAAGTAGTTACATATTTTTAAAAGACTATTATATGTATATACAGGGTGAGGCACCTAACTCGACCACCTTCAATTACCCGTAATCTATTTGTTATATGAAAAAATGTTTCAAACAAAAGTCGTATTGTATCAAGGGGGATACGTGTATCACTCTCGCTCATTGACCGACTACTTGTATTGATTGTGATGGACAACATTTTGACTATTATTTACATTAAGAATTATTTAAAAGTATCTCAGTAATTACTGATTTTTGAATCCATATACCTTAATAGTTTTTTACTCAGTGTTCAATACTCTTTCGAATTGCAGAGTCAAATATTACATATTCCATTTAAAAAACTCAAGGTGACCTTCATATCTCGACAAAAAAGCAAAATAACAAAAAACTAATTATTATACCGCACGTCCCCCTTGATACCATATGACTTTTGTTTGAAACATTTTTACATATAACACATAGTTTACGAATAATTGAAGGTGGTCGAGTTAGGTGCCTCACCCTGTATATATGGCAATAATTTAAATAATCGTGGCAAATTATAGAAAATGTGATTTTTTAGATTATTTATATCTTAAGATTTTGCTAAACTTTTTTCTTAATTTGGAACTAATATTTGGAAGTAAAACTATCGTTTAATTTCTGCTTTTAACACGCCAAAGACAGACCTTTGATGCAAACCGCACAGAGAAATATATTCGCCAGAGGCGAATTTAGATTAAATGGTCTTGATTAAATGGTCCGGATCAGATGGACAGCGCTGTAGATATGACAGACGAGCTGCGATTGTATCTGATAGGAATACATAGTAACCACCTGCCGAGCGTTTAACTCTCATTTCGAAATACCGCTGCATATCATCTTGGCATGCTGCGTGCGCGTAATCCCGCTGTACTAACACATCGACGTAACGCCGCATCTAGGGTTGTATATCATCGTACTAACATGTTGCTGTCGTATGCACTTCCAGCTAACGTTACGTTTTTTATTATTTAGTATATGCTTTGTGACATAAATTATGTCTTTGCAAAGCTGATTAAATGAACGTTATAGAACTATTGCAGAATTATAGAAAATTATAATAAAACTTTAAAATATACCTTCAAATCTTAATAATAAATTGTAGCTTTATCACTGAAATAGTATCATAATGTAAAATTATAATATTTTCAATATTATAAGAAAAATATAATATAATGTCCTGTTTGAAAATGAATAAAAACTATCGTACAATATACATTATAAGTAAACAGGGAAAAGTCGAGTGAGAAAAAGCTGAGGAAGAGCAAAGCTTAAAAACTGTCGTGATGCAACTCGAGTAGGTAGCTGTCTGAAAATCGCAATCATGCTTGCGTGACGACGATTGCGCAGAATTTTAATCCGACACGCCGATATGGCGCGCCGTGTTGACGTAAAAAATATTCGTGATCGACTGGTCATACAGGGCCGTTACAATAACGCTTGATGTTACGTCAATAACAATCTAGGTCACGCTGGAAGATTTCGCTTATTCGTAAAAAGTGGATTGAAGTTTTACAATTTCACGTAGAAGTTGTAGCAAACCTACGAGGGCAATTTCCGATAAACTGACATCGCCAAATTCTAAACCTTGAAATCGCTTTTCTCGTCAGCGGCAAACGTCAAGCAATTCTTTTATTGCTCTTGACTTTATTCTAACAATATTATTATATTTCCTGCGTATATGTTTAAATTGACGTATCTCAAATTGAAAATTTATAATCTTTACTTTGCATATATATATATATATATTAACATTTCTTATTACTTCTCATATAAGAATTTTTGAATTTCCATTTTATTAATCCTTCTACGTTTCATTTTATTATTTCACGTAACAAATAAATTTCGTGGTATACCGATTCAATACAACATAACTGGATATATATATTTTTAAACCGAGAGCAGCCTTTAAAGGTCAGTCAAACGTAACCTGAGCAGTACGTCAGTTTTCGCCAATAAATATAGACTTACTGTCAGTGGGATAATTAATATTGATGCAGATTTGGTTATTCCGATTTCAATAGTCCACGCTTCGAGCTATTTCACGCCTTATATTGTATTCGGTTGGAGAGAAAAAAAACTAATCACGAGAGAGAGAGCAGCGCGGACGGAGGAAACGGACGCTGTCGCTCTGTCTGACGCGCAATGTCTTTTACTACTTGAATTGCGCCGGACAAAGAGCCAACGAGTTGCGAATCCGTTTCATATTAGATATGTCTCTGAAATTCATGTAACGAGGAGATTTTGTCCTTGCGGATATTATTAGTTCGTCATTCAGAGACCCATCTTAAATGAGCTTCGTAAAAGATACACCAGAATTAACGTGCACCTGAGTATTGCGGAAACTGTGGTCTACTCGCGAGACTCCTGACGGAGTTCGCCGTCCAATTTCTACGTCGTACGCCTAGGCAAGGTCGGATCTACATGTCCCGTCGGATTTAATTTAAAGTTTGTTCGTTTTATTTCACCGTTTGAGATGGGGGTTCTTTACGCACGAATGAAACTTTTAACATTTACCTTGAGCAAACGGCACACCGGAAGTTTGACTCGCAAACAAAGAACCGTCGGCGTCGGGCCTAGGAAAGGGTCTGCTGGCAAAGTTTTTCCTCACGGGTGTCACTTGTCCACATTACGATTCGCGAAGCGAATCCTTCGAGCATACGGGCTGCAATTTCCCTTTTTAATGTTGCGACGATACGCGACACGCGATACACGGACGGTACGCTCTTTACATTCCACACGTCACACGAAAGCATACAAGATGCAGGCAACATCGGTGCTTTCCGTTTTTTCGTCATGCTTCTTCCAACCGTTTCCTTCTTCTAACTTTTAAAACTTCTACATTTCTTTTCGAGAAAAAGTATAAAATTACTTTTAATTTACTTAATTGTTTTTTTTATTATCTACCTCATGTATAATACAATACGGCATTGAAACTTTAGGAAACAATGTTGCTTCTTCAACTTCCAATTCTTTTATCTTCTTTATTTTCTGTACGTTAATTTTATAAAACTTTATATAACTTTTCTTTCCGAACTACAGAAAAAATAAAATAGACAATATGCCCCGTTTAAAAAAAAGTGGCAACTAGATTAACACATTACGAAAAGGTGCGATGTATTTCCTCTATTATCGCGCTTTATAATTGACACGAAATTCGGATCTCGTCGCTATTCCGCTGCATCTCTATAATCTTCGAACACGACCACCGCGGAATTGCATTTACCAATATCTCGCAATGTCCGCGGGCGATCCAAACTCACGATATTCGCTCTAGACACGTTCAAAGTGATAAGAAACAATGTGGAACAATAGCGATCTACGGTCCGAAGTCTAAGAGGTCCGCACTATGTTGGAGCAACCATTCACATCGCAGAATGGAATGCAGGATACGTGCGCGGGTCTTCAACGCTCTCCCCAGGAAGAAATATATATCTCGTCGCATTGTGCTAAGCCTTCGTGAATATCTCGCACAATAAATAATGTTTATTTCGCGTCGTCCCACCATATCGACCTCGTGCGGTTTGGTCGAATAATACAGGTCCCACATTGAGGGAATTCGAGCTTAGTGCGCGCGATGCATCCCGAAATAAATTGCATTAATTACCTCTGTGCACTAGACGCCGATTCTATTCCTCTCTGCGAAGATAATCGTGCAAATAGCGATAAATGCTGTTAAGATACAAAATCAACTTAAATTAAATCGACTGGCTTTAAATAGAATATTTCTTCAGTGTTGAAAAATATTAGAAAAATGAAAATTATAATTTGAAAGATAAAGAGGTCTTATATAAAATTAAAAAAGGTGATATAAATAATGTAGCATAATAGTATTAACTTGTTAATTTACAAAAAAATATCCTCGCGTCATTTACTGAGCCATACTATTTTAAACTAATATAAAAAAATTCTTGTATAATATGTTTAAAATTCAAGTATATTTTATAAGGAAAAATAAGATGACACATAGTTTTCATCACTATGCAATTATTTGCTATAAAAAAAGCGATTTTATCAGTCTCTTGAAATGGAATTCACCATCCATCGCGCTAAATCACTGCCGGTGCTCACAATTATTCTCGGTCGTCCCAAATTGACCTGGTACCTGTTGACCCTCGAAGATGATTTGCATCAAGTTCATGCATACCTATCTATTCCCGAACGTAGTCCACGACGGAACGTAGGCAGGTATTTGGGTCACGACAAAGTAAATGGGCAAATATTAGAAAAAAATATTGAAACCAGTAGCATTTGGAATTATTCAGGGGGACCCTTCAATTCTCGAGCAAATACTCTACGCCTGATTTAAAAGCGAAGGATTCGCTCGTTCTCGCAAAAAAGCAAATCCCTTCTTTCTTCTCCCAAGGATGACGATTTATGACTCAAATTATTCCCAACGTATCTCATGTCCCGGCATAATGTGTGTTTTTACACACGACAGAAATATGTTTTTTCAAGAAAATACAAATAATTTTATAATAAAAAACAATTAAAAACAGACATGTTTTCCTATGAGAAAAATAAAAGTAATTTTATGATCAATAAGTAATAAATAAGTGCAAAAATCTATTGATTATAAATGTACAAATATCAGACCTCGTGAATATACAATTTGCATTAATATTGCACTGTACTGATAATAAAATTTAACTTAATGCTAAATATGTTTAACAAGAACCTGCCTTCTTCAATCTGGCTCGTGAACGCCCCGATAAATGTCTAGTTGCATGATTTAACAGCAAAGTTTCGAGCTTTGCGCGAACCTAGCTAAATTAGCGGCATGTATATCAAATCGCATAGACATACGAGATTAATTTTAACCTACTCGCGGACTCTGCTAAGCCCAGGATCAGCGCGAGCTTAAGCCCGATCTCTGTTAAACGTACACCGCAGAATCAGGGTGATGAGACGAGAGATTAAAATTGGCATCACTCAAAGTAAATTAATTGTGATCTAAAGTGTAATGGTATTATAGAAATTTTATAGAGACTTCCTTCGGTAATCTCATGATAACACCCCGGGCGTCTGAAATATCCAGTTAACTCTCACAAGCCAGAACATAATAGCGTTGGCACGCTTTTTTAATTAATAAATAAACACGCTCACTTACTCTATTACATTTTCCCGTATTGTATAAGGTAATGCAATGTGTCGAATAGCTCCGTGCGATTTTGATAAGGTATATCATTCAAGTAAAAATAGTCTTGAAGGACATGTACAAATGTATGATCACGCCGAAGAAGAATGTTTACTTTAACTGTGAGGGATCATGAGAGCGTTCGTTACTATGGAAAATGTAAAATATCGCACAACGATAAAATATACGAACATGAAAGGTACGTTCAGGGCTCGATCCTATGCAACTGCTCGATCTATCTGCCAGACTTTTTCGGAGAAGCGGTTGGGCGCTGTATTTGACGCGAATGATTTAAACGCAAAGTTAACAGAGCAGAATTTACGATCGCGCAACATCCTATCCATATGGTCGATCAATCTTTAACCGTGTTCATCTCTCCTTCCCAAAATTTATAATGGACACGAAGGGAATCGCCGGGCGATATTTTTCGATCGATCCAGTTGTTGCTTGCATACGCTAGGGATATGGCGTTTTGCATTCTTTATATTCAAAAATTTTACATTTTAAAAGTAATTTCACAGCCGTAAATTTTGTAATCATGTTTCTTAGATTTTACGCGAAGACGCAATATTAATTTGTTGAAATTACTTTTGGTAACGCGCGTCAAATACAGCGACTAAACTTAGACTTCTAGAAGTCTAAAGAGCCTATTCCGTAATCTTTAACGACAGTGTCATTATCATATCGTTATCGCTTTTTTTACCATATATTATACTTGCACAAATGACAATATAATGATAACGACACTATCGTTAAGAGTTATAGAATAGGCCTCTAAGTCTTGAACTTAATAACTTTGCTACAGTCCATCGCCGATTGCCGCACGTATATATAGTACAAGTAATTTTTTGTATAACATAACGTATACTGAAAAAAAATTCTTGGTCAACTTGTGAGATGCATTTAGTAATACTTTTTTTGAAGTATTTGATTATTATTATTACCGATTATAATAATAATAACAAAACATTTTGTATAATAATTATAAACATTTGTAATAATTATAAAAGAGCAAATTTTGTTTAGTTGAGCCAACTAAATTATGTAATACTTATTATACGTTTAGTTAAAACTATTTCACCAAGGTGCTTGATAACATTAATCAAGTCTGGATTTTTATAACCAAGCCTTTCTTTCAGTGTATCATATAACGTGAGTTTTATGTAACGAAGAAAAAAAACATGCACAACGTGATCGATCTTCAGCGACGCTTCGACTCATTTCGAAAAGTAGAGTACTCCGGAGAGAGGAATCGAGAATGAGCAAACGCAAACGGCGATGGAAACGCCAGGGCACATTCGAGGATACGGGCTGCAATTTGATGGCGAGTTAATGCATTCTATGAATAAGATATAACAAATTCGTTTGCTCGAAATAAACCGAAACGCGTGACGACGCATATGAGCCGCGGTCATTCCCTTTCTCGTTATTTTCTTGGCTAACGCGTCTGCACACCTCGCCGTTCCCACGTAGCTGCAACATTTAATATTCTATATGCATCGCGTGCATGTACAAGGGAGAATGCAACCGTCGTCGCCGCTGGCGCGTAATGTATAATGTTAATTATCATGTCAAAGGGAAGAAAGCGCGCGTTTAATTACGATGGAATATTTTGCTTGGCGGGTATATCTCGCTTGCGCTAATTGTGTGCCGCTCTGTAAACAGATCTCTAAATAGATATCATAGAAAAAGAAAGGCTCGGTTGTGCATTCACGATCGCATCACGAGTACACCACTCTCGAAACCGTCCGCGTAACGATCGCGCGCATTCGCCGCTTTCACAATGAATAGAGATGCACTCGTATGCAACGTGCGCGCGGTTTAACTCTTTTGCGACCGAGCACTTGCCGCGATATGGCTGTTTAATTTCACCATATCTCCGCGCTCTGATTGAGCCCTTTTGCCGCCCACAAAAGCAAAAGCCAGTGGCATTGGAGTGCCGCCTATTCTTACCCAAGATGCAGTGATAATGAATTTCTTGTTAAATGAGATAATTAAAATACTTTCGGGATAATATTCTTGTTCAAAAATATGACATAGACGAATCGTTTAATCGGCACTTGTTGAAAAGAACTGTATTTCGGAGGAACAGACACTTGAACGTTATGCACGCACTAATCTTCATCACTTATTCATGGATAAAAAGAAGAAACGGGAATCACACATCGTAAAAGTCTTATTCCAACGTTCGTAGAATATTTCGTAATACTTTTCGCCGCATTCTTTTCGTAATATGCACTTTAATAAAAATTTTCATATCTGAACGGAATGGTCGGTCGGTAGCGACCAATTTCTTTCATGATATTTGCAATCAGGAATTCCACTTAAGTTATGCGATGGACGTATTCCGCCGGATATGTGCTACGAAAATATCCTTGAGAATGCGCAGGCCTTAAAAGTACGCATAGTTCATAAAACTCCGGCGAACACTAACGAGACGTTTCTATTGGTTTTACAACCTTCTTTCTTCGCTCTTGATAAAGCGTTGTTATAACAGAGCGTTATAAGATTGAACTTTGGCTTTTTACAAAAATTGTTGTTTTTTACTCTTTTGAGCACCCACACCGATTTTATGTGAAATAATGTCTGATTGCGTACGAACAAAGTTTTAAAAGCCAATTTAATAATCAATAGATTAGTCAAGACATTAACGTAAAATTTTACATTCATTAAGATTTTGATTGGACCACAATCAAATAGAAATGCATTAGCGTTATTTGTAAAATAACTTTTGTAATGTTCGAAACGTTTTATGTAAAATTCTATAAATTCGTGATCATGCATCAGAACGAATTTAACAGTATAAGATAAGTACATGCACTTCTTGACTCTTATAATAATAGTAATAATAATAATAATAACTTTATTGAGTGCAGTGGTTAACAAAAAATTTTTAAGATGGATATACAATATTGATTGCACCAATTGCACGCAATAAGCGGGGCGACAGCTGAGAGCTGATTTAAAGCCATACCTGAGCATTGATATAGTGAATATGTTTGACACAAATTGAATATATATAACAAGAAACAGACGCATTTACACAGTAGTAACATTATAAGTAAATAGAAGTATGTGATAATAATTAGTATAAAATATATAAAAAGAGTATAGAATGAATGTACATTTATATGTAACGAGAAGAAAAAGACGCACTTACAAGTATTATGAATGAGTATAAAATACATTTAAACGGAAAGCAGGCGATTTAACTGTAATGCGAAGCAATATAGCGAGTTGTCTCCGAATGAAAAGTCGAAAACTGTGGCAGAAAGCGTGTAGCGGGAGAGCATTAAAAAATTTACCTGCAGTGTATGAGAAGGCACTCTGAAATTTCGATGTTCGATGGGAAGGACATGAGAGTTGTTGTTGATGACGAGTATCTGGAATTAAGTTTGAATCAGAATTAAAACGAATTAGTTCACGGAGATATGTGGAAATGTTGGAGTGAAGAATCTTATAGACCATGCAACATAGATGAATCGCGAAACGTTGATGGATATTCATCCAGAACGCTGAAAGGAAGGAGTTATATGATCGTACATTTCATGATGCCAAAAGAGAAACGAAGACAGGAATTTTGAATCAATTGTATTTTACGAAGAAGACGTTGACTAAGACAAGGGACATAACAAGAAACCGCAAAGGGTATAACATTTTGAGACGCAAATATGCAAGCCTACATTTTGCTGTAACGTGGTGCTCGAAAGACCAGGATGGGTCAACGTGGAGGCCAAGAATTTTAATAGAGAGTCTAGGAGGTATAAGAACATCCTGGATGAACACGTTCATAGCGGGAAAGCGAGAAAGCAGGATGGGAGAGCCAGTAATTAGAAGCGATGATTTTGAAGAGTTTAGAAGCAGGCCATTTGCGACCGACCAATCACCAATTTGCTGGAGATCGCTGTTTAATGTGGCTGTGGCAGAGAGGACTTCCGGGAGACTGAAGGATTTAAAAAGAAGGACATCATCAGCGTACATGTAGAGTCTGGAAGTAATGTCTAGGGAAGGGGTAAGTCGGCAACAAAAAGATTGAAGAGTAAGGGTCCGAGAATCGAACCTTGAGGTACTCCAGAGGAGACACTAGATAAAGAAGAGAAACAAGGAGAAGGAAATCAAATAGACCACAATCAAATAGAAATGCATTAGCGTTATTTGTAAAATAACTTTCGTAATGTTCGAAACGTTTTATATAAAATTCTATAAATTCGTGATGATGCATCAGAACGAATTTAACAGTAAGATAAGTACATGCACTTCTTGACTGTTGTTTCCATAGTTCTTGAAGTATCTCAGAGACTTGTACTCGCAAAACTTGTCTCGTAAAATAGAATACCTTAGAGATGTATGTACGCGAAAACGAAAAGAGGCACGCACTCAGAATGGAGCGTTACGTAAATGTTCGTAATAAACATTAATATTTTAAATCAACGGTTTGTCCCCTTACGGGAATACGAAGAAAGTGGATGTGAGCCAAGTAGACAAAGGTGGAACATTACAATAATGCCGAAAGTTGTAGCGACGTGCATTATTGCGATACCGACGCAGCAGCACTCCCTTGGGCGGCATATTCGCCATTGCAATAATGTATGACGACACGCCTTTGAACATCGAAACGAGCCTTTGAAATTTACAGTGCAAATTCCAACATCTCGCGCCGCATTATTGCAAATGTCGAATATCATTCCCGACGGAGTATGGTACTGAGATATAGTAATACATTGCCATCCAGGAAGCACGGCTAAGATTAACCACACGATTTATGCATTCTAATAGCAGAAGTAATTTATTTTATTCACTCAACAATTCAAAAGGAAAAATCATATATTCGTTATAAAACTTCTATATAAAGCGATATATCAAGAATAACTCACAATTCAAAAACATTCAAAAATATTTGTATAAAAAGTTGAAAATATTCTGGATATTTTGCTTTTAAATCTCACGTATTTTCGCCTTTTATTTCAACACAATAATTAATATTTCAAATTTGTTAAGTTGGAGTCACATCTCACGAATTACACTTGTAAAAATGAAAACTTTTATTTAAATGTGCGTGTTTTGCTTTCTCTCTCTTTCACATAATAAATTTCTAATATAATTGCATTAGAGGTATTTTGTCAAAAGCGAGAAAAGTTGTACTTGCTTGTCTCTTGCTCGAAAAATAGCGCTTTCTGCACAGAATGCAACTTAGAATATCATTAAACATTCATGTAACTTGTTTCACTCATAATATTAAATTTTACAAACATCTTTTCTGTTTTAATTGTCCATTAATATCTGTAGTACAAGTCTCTTTTAAATTTAATTTTCATAATAAAAATTCCGTGATTTTAATCTTTCTTGAAATAGAAAATATTTTTATACTTGTGTACGCATTTGTTTCTTCAATTTACATAAAATTTTCGTAGAAAATAATATCTTTCAGCATTCCACCCTGTTTTCTAATACAGTTTATTAAACATAATGTCATTCATTTTAATTCTACAATAATGCTGGCATAAGAACCGATATACTCATATTAAAAGTGTTATAAAACTCTCTTTAACAAGAATGAAATCGATACAAATTTATATGGACCATGAAAATCCGTTGGGATAAACTAAGGATGTTTCACGCATTATTAACTAATTTTACGGGAGATTTTTCTTGAATATAGCATACAACTCTGCACTTTATATTATTATCAAGTAAAACCTGCCGACCTGTGACATATTAAGGCCTTCCATATCGCACTCGGTCTCGAAATATATGAATATTAATCAGTTTTCGAAACTAAAGGCAATTCTCTCGCGTGAACAAGCAAACGTCAGTTTTTAAGGACATGATGTAATAATAGATAACCCCCTAACAGATATTCTGCATTCCCCGAGATGTCTTGTTTCCGTATAATTCACTGTTTCTCCGGGGAAACCATGATGTATCGGTTTACTCGGCGTAAAGTCGTTTATGTAGAACGTAAATCGCAAGAATCGTTCGTGTATATTTCTCCGCTTCTGACGTCATAATCCAAGATGGCTGGCCCAGGTATTACCGACCCTTAATCTCATAACTCGAACAACAGCGAGATCGAAGGATTCAAAGTTACAGCGACGGTGAGACTAAATGGAAGTAAATGACTATACAACTGATATAAAATGACAAGAGAGCGGCGGTCCAACTAACGAGTCACTTCACTTAAACGATCTGACAAGATCACGCTAATGTAATTTCAAAAGAATGAAGATCTCTCCTTTTTTGCAATGCTTATATCAAAGCTTATATCAAGCTAATATCAAAGCTGTATTATTTGTCTTGTCACAGATAAACAAATCAATATTACTTTATTAATTTTTAATAAATGATAGAGGAAATTTAATGTTTTCCATGAATTAAACAACTCTCGTTACATAAATGGGATGACATTTAAAATCTGCGATGTGCAAAACGATCGTTTTTCACTTCAAGAATCATGTTTCGAATGTAAAATGTTTGGTTTACAACGAGAAGCGAGAAATATACATCCATTTCGTCGTTTGTCACGACGGGTTCGTTTACTCGCCGCTGCAAATGAGTCGACAAATATTACGATTTATTGACAAATAGTTTGTGAGTTATGTACATAATTACGGATTTGGTTGCAAATACAAACAGGAAAGCATATTAGCATTATTATTGTTCGCTCGCAAATTACTACGACTGAAATTTTTCAAGTGATAATAATTGAGATTGATAGGAGTTTAATAATGTATCAGAGCGGCGCTAATCGAAAATGCAATAAAAAATGACGATAAGGAATTTAAGCGTGATATCAATTATTTTTTCACATTATACGCTCGGTGTTTATTAAATTTTTAATATTTCTTATCATAGTTGAATTAATTTCCGCATAATTTTTATGCGACGGTACAAAAAATGATAATTAATTAAAGTGTCGACGGCATTTCTGTTCCTTTGATATAACAAAATACAAGCCAAGTATACCGATATATAATTAACGTGTATGCAATGCCAGTTCTTTAATTATTTTGACTGTTTAATTAGATGATACTTAAATATTATCCGTTATTCCACAAAAATTTTATTTTATTAACCCTTTAAGGCCCAAGCATCGATTCCGTTTGAGTAAAATTTACGATCAACGATCACAATAGTGGCTTGTTTAGCGGGAACACCATTGTTTTACGAATTGAGATAGAAAATCTAGCTCCATATAAAATGGATCAAGAGTATTATATCGACAGAGACACTACTTTATCAATACAAAACATTTGGGAAGAACTCAAAGTGAATGTACATAATTATGTACACTGGGCCTTAAAGGGTTAATATAACAACAGCAAATGAACTTTGAAAAATACGTAGCAAAATTGTGACAAAGGTACACATCGACATTCAATTTTTAACGATATTTAATCAATAGATGATTAATATTGCCATTATTCGATGATATTTTAGTAACGCATCGACACCCAGGATACTGACATGTAATCATCAAATTTCCGGCAAAAAACTAATATGTATAAAGGGACGATTGGAGCTTGTCTCGGATGAATGTCGACCGGCGATAACAAGATTAACGCCTATGCTGGTGTATATAGCTATCAAACACAAACGGTCGTCAATGGGCGGAAATTTAGCAATATTGGGGATCGTTGTACACAAGTGTCAGTCGCGTCGGCGATGCATCCACCCTCGTCTGTCGGTTTTGATTGAAACGACAACATCTCTCTTTTAGACGCATATACTCCCGCACTTGCGTATGCTTACAGTCTGGCTGCGTCCAAATATTGAATCCCTGTATCAAATATACGGCTGCAATTTACCGTTACGAGTTTTGCGCGATGTCGTTCTCTGTCAAGCCACGCTTTTCGTTATCGTTCCATTTAAAAGCTGTATATAAACGTTTATAAAATTTGTAGAAAATTAATCTTGTTTTTTTTCACATGATCTTGTAGCCGCATACTTTTTGCATATTTTAATATTAGGACGGAAACATTTTTTGAATTACGGAAGGAGTAATGCGCAGAATGCACCCCGGCTGCCCGGCTATGTAAAGTCCATTTTCCTTTTTTCTCGTCGGTTTATTTTTCAAATTTTTTTTCGCTGTTTCGTTTTTTCTCGTCCTTTTTTTACCGTTTCAAACAATGCCGTTTTAACACTTGAAAATCGGTGACGTTACAACGAAATTTGGCGCTTCTCCGGATTTGCGGATAAGTTTAAAGTTTCCCCCGTTGCGCACTTCATATATATCGGACGTAACGCGTAGACCTAATCTTTTGATCCTATAAGCACGGTTCAGCGTGAAATCCTTGGAAGCTGAAGAAGTTAGTTACACGGGACTAATGGAACGCAGTAGGAGCTCCGGATAATGGACGACGCTATGGCATCGTAAATACTAGGTGCACTTCACTTACAAGGAAATCTAGTTTTATTTCTGAATTTCACTTCAGATCTTCTAATGGAAAAGAAAAAAAGTATATAAAGAATACAGAACAGCGGAAATTTATGTGTAACAGAGATTTATAACACATTCGGACTTGATTCCCTGCCAAACGTCACTTAGGTATATATTTCGCGATTATTGTATATATATATATATATATATATATATATATATACATATATATATCGGAATTGGGAAGTAACACGTTGCTTGTAAAACCGTTACTGCTTTACTGATACAGTTACTTTTTTTAGTAACAACGTAATATTTTTTTATTAGTAACGATAACAATAACATAGTTACATTTTTTTAGTAATGGTAACGAATATAATTGTTACCTTTTATCATTACTTTGCACATATATGTACAATACACATATATGGAATAGGTACAAACGAGTTTTAAAAATGAGAAACGTTATGTTTGATCATATTGCAATCAACTACAACCACTCATAGGTTTTGTGTTGATCTAATTAGCGATGTGGGCAGTCGGGTGTTAAAAAATGGTTATCAAAATTTGGTAAAAAAATAAGGAAAATTGTAAAGACTCATTGCTTTTTGAATAACAAATAATGATAACGAGTTACTTTTTCCAATGGGTAACGAATAACGGTAATGAATTACTTTTCAAAACTAACTTTCCCAACCTTGATATATATATATATATCTGAAGAATAAATCCCAAAATTACAAATACAAATGATGCATTATATCAAAATTATCAGAAAGAAATAAAAAAAAAATATCAATTATTTTTAGAAATAAAATAGAATATTTGCTAGTTGTTATATTGTCTTTAATTATTATGTGATAAGTTTTGTCTTAACTAATATCTAAAGATATATTTTGTTTTTTTCACTCTCTGTCCATATTTTATTTTAGTAAAAAAATAACACACACGTGTAGATTGTGAATATTAAGATCCCTTTGAACTGTCACAAGCACTGTTTCGGAAAAAACTCACCGCTCGCTTTTTGCCTGTGTGACTGGTCATAAACTTTAAAGCCACGTAAACCTTTTTACCTCTCCAACGAGAGATCAGTCCCTCGTTAACGCGTTTTTTTGCCCACCGAGGGGAAACCCGTGGAGGAAGAAGAACCATAACGGAGACGTCTCCGTCGACGAGATTCGGCTGCTTTAAATCGAAGGCAAACGATCGTGAATTTCGAGGGTCTCTATTGGCAGCTCGCGATTTAATCGCGTAACAGTTTGCCCGGCTTTTCTTTCTCCAGAAATAGATTTCCGACGTGTCGATTCTCCTTCGTTCCTCCTCCTCCTCCGCCTTAGCGCGGATGCTTCCCCTCCTCCATTTTCCACTAACGGCGGGGAATTTATGGAGTTTCGCGCACGACCGAGAGCCGCAGTTTTCTGCCCGTGATAAATGCATCCGCTATTGTGAAATGTATATATACACGCGCCTCTCGCAGGGGCTGCTACGTGCGCCTGCACTTTCAATTTTGAATTGGCCCAAATACTGGCGAGATTTGGCAGCCGACGGCTCCCGGTGGTCTCCATGTGTAAACGACCGCCGAGTATTCGCACAATTCCGGCCTATTGCGCGAACAATGTCTATATACTATAACGCACAACTAATCGTAATTCGCATTCAACAGATTTTCCTTGTAGTTTTCTAATTTGTAGTTTCTGATAAAATCACGCGCGACAGATTAATGAAACGATTTGCAGAACAACAAATTTTTATATCGATCTAGAAGGAATTGCATACATTGCTGTGTGTGTTATTGTATTTTTTTATACACTCGGAGAAAAAAGTCGTATCAGCAACTAGAAATTTGTGGACAAATAGCGCCTCAACTATGTGCTATAAAGTTGCAATAACAACAACAAATAAGTTATATGAACTAAGAAAACATAGTAATATCAACCATTTATAGTAAATCGTTGGATAAACTACATATTTGTCTAAATATTTGTCTAAACTGGAAAAATATTGTTGTCATATCTTACTTGTATGAAGTCTATATAAACAATATATAACAAGTCTATATAACCTGTCTCTTATACACATCTAGATGTGTATAAGAGACAGCTTTAGTTCCTATTACTTCGTAAAACTAGTTGCAACTACTTAAATTTCAGAGTTCCCAAATTATAGTTGCCAGAACTATTTCGTTTTCTCTCAGTGTAGTTATCATAGAAATATTATTTTATTTTTCTTTTATTATAATTGTAGATTGATTAAATTGAAAATTGATCGAGACAAATTTATATTTCGGTAAATTCTATCAATGATTTCCTAAATTAATTCTTAGAGAATCGATACTGTTTTTTTCTATCAAGTTTTCCTACTAGCATATTTAAAAATAATTCACGTTTGCAGTTTGTATAAAGAAATATTATTTTATTTTTCTTTTATTATAATTGTAGATTTTGATTAAATTAAAAATTGATGAAGACAAATTCAATTTATATTTCGGCAAATTCTATCAATGATTTGCTAAATTAATTCTTAGAGAATCGATACTGTTTTTTTTATCAAGTTTTCCTACTAGCATTTAAAAATAATTCACGTTTGCAGTTTTTATAAAGAAATATTATTTTATTTTACTTTTATTATAATTGTAGATTGATTAAATTAAAAATTGATGAAGACAAATTCAATTTATATTTCGGTAAATTCTATCAATGATTTCCTAAATTAGTTCTCAGAGAATCGATAGTGTTCTTTTTTCTATCAAGTTTTCCCACTAGCATTTAAAAATAATTTGCGTTTGCAGTTTTTATTAAATTAAAAATTTTTTTTATTTTCTATCGCACTTCCTAAATCCTTTCGCGTTTCAGCGGTTTTTCATTAAGATATAAAAATTGCTTTATATAACGGGGCGAAAGTCTGTTTTCCATTATTGAAGTTCGAATTAATTCTCACGTGTCTGAATGAATAAACTATTTCAATGCGGGACAATGTTCCTATGAAACACACAAATTTCCCCTAATGTTCAAGATTTTTTTATCTCTGACCGGCTATTACAGAAGCATTTTCACATTGTTGTGATTGCATCATCGTGGGAAAAGAAGATTTTTATAGGAACTATAAAATGCAATTTTTATATTCTGCTGAGATGTGAATCGCCGAGAAAACGAAATTTTAAGAATCATTTTGTCGACGCGCTTATCACGTTCCACGCTCTAAGATAAATTGTTCGTGTTCATTATTACAACATACAAAATATATCAGAATTTTATATGCTATTTTATATAAAAGATTAAAATACATATCTTTGTCCACGTCCATTAAATACTCTATCTCTTATAAAATTTCATATTTCTCTCTGTTATTTCTATTTGTTCGGGCAACTCCCAATAAAGTCTTAACTAACGAAATTAGAGATACTCATTGTTTATTACGGTGATGATTGGCATACTATAACAAACGGGAATGGACGCCTATCCTTCAAACTGGGAGTAAAAGCGCTCGATACCGAATACGATTTACGAAGCTCGTTACGCGCCGATGAATCGATACTCGCGCAAGGTTTCGTTAGTTTAAGTATTAAAAACGCAACACGGCATACGAAAGTCCGTTTGATTGGCTTTTATTCTTTGGTCATACAGAAGCGCTCGTTTTTCCTATCCCTCTTTGAAGTTTTCACGAACGGACGCCACGCTTTTGCGCGCTCCCGGGTTTTTTCTTCGGGCGACGCTGGCTGTTAGAAAGTTGGGAGATACTTCTCTATCGTGGAAGAACGGTTGTTTTTCCGACTCCCTGCCGGACGGACGAACGCCGAAAAATGGTGATGAGGAAGAGAGCCGTAGGGTGGGACACTTTTTGGTTGCTAGCAGGGAATACGTGGGATTTGCGTCATGCGGTGGGAATAAAACTTTTAGATCTTGGCAGTCGGTCGCGCGCGCAAAAAGCCATTGTGGCAACAATCACTGTGAGACAAATTTTTCGTATTGCTGCAAGAAAAATGTTGACTTCTCTCGTGAGAATGTATTTAGCCTTTTTATATGTTGCCGTATATATGATTAATGTTGGGTAGCAACGAGAAACATATATGAAAAGTTTTATTTCTTATAAAGTGCCTTGATAAATTGTACTACGAAAAATGGCTAAACTTAAAAATTAAGAAACAAATCAGAGAGATCTGATCTTTCTCTTTTCCAATAATTTGAAATATTAAAAATTAAATAATAATGTTTTATCGCCAGTAAATAATTAACTTATTATTCTCTTTGTTTGACCTAACTGGCCCATTTATTGTAGAAATAAATTATTAGCACAACGTTTCGACCCTCGCTTTGGGTCCTTTTCAAGTGTAAATCTGTAAATCACAGGCTGATAATAAAGTGAGACTTACAACAATAAAATAAGAGAAAATCAAACATTAATACATACGTCTTACTGAGTAAAATTATATGACCAACGTGCAAACATCTTTTGGGTCATGAGATGTACCAATAAATCATTATTCCTAAAAGCTGAAGTAACTCAATGTGAGAAGATAAATGAATAAAAAGGGGAGAAAAATAATAAAAGAGAAAGGAAAAACTACTTACATGTTTGTGTGTCAAAAAATAAAAAAGTATTTTACAGAAATTAATATAAAATTTAAATGCTGTGTAGCCAATAACAGAATGTCAATTAATTAAACCAGACAAACAAAATTTTAAGTAATGTGAATTATTAAGAACCAAAAAGTGTTTCTGTCAAAAAGAATATAGGTCAGGTATGGAGAAAGACAAACACAGAACTAACTTTAATAACGGTAAAACCACTCGAGATATGTGCATGAGGTCAGAAGATGAACAATCAAATAAATAAATAAATAAATAAATATATAAATACATTTATATAGGACAAGATCACACATTTTTAATTATTCGGTCGTAAATTGGATTTAAATTTTTCGTATCTTTCTGTAAATTAATGGTGTTGCTGTACTTTTTAATAAGAAACATCTCAGCTATCTCTCTTTTTCTGACATGTTTTTCACTGTGTAAGATCTCAGGATTTGACCAGTCGAAATCATGATTGTGCGATAAACGATGTTTAGTAATAACTGAATAATTGCTTTCGTGTTTTTTAATGTCATTTCTGTGTTCTTTCAACCGAGTTTCTAGGTGTCTTTTGGTTTGTCCAATATATGTCGCGTTACAATTCTCACAGTTGACTTTATAAACAATTTCGGTCTTTTGAAATATTAAAGTTATTATAAATTGGACAGATGAGTCTTTAATTCAAAACTTTCACCTAATAACGTTACATAGTAACGTAATTTCATTATAACGTACAAATCATGAAACTTTAAACCGAAATTTTAAACAGAGCAGAATAAGATGACATTTCGATCTAATCTCCTCGAAAATTCAGATTCCGATCAGATCATTTATAATTCATAGAAATAATAAAATCGCGCAACGAACCACGAGAAAACAGTGGACTCGTTACGGTGTACTGGCGTTGCTATCAAACGTGAATGCTATTCGTCTGGAAATTCAATCAGTTTAAACCAAATGGTGAGTAGGTTCCGGTGAATTCAAGTTAATGAAACGTTCCGACACTATTGGAAAATTTAATAGAGTGCATACGACCTCCTAAGGCAATCTCACGACTGGCGTTTGTTGTAAACGCATCTATTTTTCGCGCAACCCTGTGGATTCATTATCAAAGTCGATTGTGGTAGTTGCCCGTTACAATCCCGATAATTGCCGATCGATTGTTCCAATTTCATCGGTTTCGCGGGCTACCATAAACGTGACACCTCGCATATTCTCTCTATCGTGCGTGTACCGTAATTCTCTTAAAACTTACATTTAACACAAAATTCATTATTATAATTACGCCATAGACGATTAAGCATTCTTATATTGCGATATTATTAATTTAAAAAATTAAGAAATCAATGTAGAATGTCATAATGAGACCTCAGAAAGGTAAAGATTTTATTGTCGTGTTTGCCATTACATTTGTCAGCGGAAAAAGTAAGCATTTTTCTTCAATATAAGATCATCTATGAAAGCAACATTTTAACGAAATCCTTTTCCGCGTTGCCGTTTCAGACGTACGTACGAAAGGACTGACATCCCACAAAAAAACCTACGCCTCAAAGTCCATGGAGTCTCGGAGCAGAAAATTGCGGAAAATGGGGACTGCGGGAAATTCTGAGATAGAGATGGAAGTGTACGTGGGGAGTAACCGGCGTTTATCAGCCAGGTGTTGACTCCGCGTCTGTCAAAAACGATGAGAAAAGCTTCGAACCCTCTCTAACGAATGTGGATCATGATACATTATTTAACCAGATGATGAATAGCGAACACTGAAGACGGAAAATACACTTTAGCCGTGATGGAGGCTCACGTCGATCAACCCGCGAACGCAACTGTGGAAAATTCAGTCTTCATTGATGTACCATTCGTCTTGAGAGCTATCGTGCTCTCTCTCCTTATACTCATCACAATCGTAGGTGAGTCTACTATCCTCTCTTCCGTCCGCACGATTTTTACAAAAAGAAAATCGTTATTCTTAGCAATAAATATTTTATTTTATAAAAATTTTTGCAATTCGATTTAACTTATAGAACAATTTGATTTAAATTACAAAATTAATGTATTAGCGAAAAGAAACTTTATTTATTTGCTGCTTCAATCTGTATTAGTTTAATTTGCCTAAATTTTTTATGTTAAAAATTAGTGCAATTAAATAGCTGTTATATTATTGTTAAGAAACCAATATTTTCTATGTATTCGTAAAAGAAATTAAAATATTTGTTAATACTGTTTAATTTGTTGTTTATATTTAAAAGCGACGTAAATTAAATATCTATATCGCATGTATTCATACAAATGTATTCGTATCCATTCAGTTGCTTGCATTTGCTTGCGTATTGAATATTGAAATGCGAGTCGATATGTTAAAATTGAGAAGGATAGCTCATATTTCAAGAGTAATATATAGTCCCGCGTTTTTTACGTTTTTAGAAAAAGTTTATGACACATGTCAATTTGAAGGCGGGACCCTTCAAGACCCTTTTCATATCCTGGAAACGAGCCCTTTAAAAATTTTTATGGACACGGTTTCTTGCGCGCGGTATTCGTACCTGATTATCGCTGTACATACACGCTTATAATATAAATCATGGTGGAAAACGAGAACAAAAACCGTAATTGAATAAATAATACGCCTCAGGTTTTCCCGTTCTTCACGTATATACATTACGTTACGCGATATTTTAACTTTGCTTTTTTAATTCAATGAATATGCCAACTCACTCTTCCGGATAAAACATTCGTGTAACATGAGACAATATTTTTCACGGAATGCCCGCACGGATTGTATTATAAAACCACACAATTTCTCTCTGTAATACGCGTTATTTATTTTCTGATAATGCGGGAAATTCGGAATGTTGTTGTACTAAAATGTTATGCTAAAATTATGCAACAACGAGAAGTGATAGAGAAAATAAAGTACGTAGAATGTACTTCTTTTAACGTACAATCACTCACGTACTCATTTTTTACGTTTTATATTTTATGTTTTATGTACTGGTCGTTTAAGCCGATCAAAATGTCAGCGAGCCTCTTAACGTCGACTATGAGATATCGTCGGTCTAAATTTCTAAGTTAGTTTACAAGTTATTTGAAGCGAGACTTCGAGTGTAATAACACTGGCGCATTCAATGATTTAAATCGCTGATTTGAATATTGGATTATTTTTCAAACATCTCTGCTGAATATTATAAATATCGTCAGTGTTTGCCAGGTTGAATAAAAATCATAGTATTACTTATATTATTTAAAAACATAATTTGTTGAGTAATTTTAAAATTTATCTTTAATGAAAGGTCACCCATGTTGATGCCATCTAATTATATTATGATAAAAAATCTTAATTTTGCTTCTTAATCTTTATATTGTAAAAATTATACAATAACGTACTTCAAATTAAATTATTTAAAAGTTAAGATACTTTTAAATTAATTATCAATAAATAGAAAGAATGTCTTGGTCAAAAACATTTTGATGAATAGATAATTTCGTCGGCGCCGCTGAATCTATATATAATGAATCGGCTCATTCAAGCTGAAATTTAAAAAAGGGAAAGAAGCCGTGCCTTGATTCGAAGACGATTGGGTCGATTTATCTCTCGTTCTTATTTGAACGCTCTCGGCGGTAATTAATGAAAATTACCGACCTGAATTCGGCGGGTCGTTTCCTTTTGCATGCCAAACTTCCGATCCAACAGTGTCCGCGACGCAATTGATCTCGCACCGCCTCGATTAATCGTTCTTCTTGTCGTGATTATATACCGTCAAGCGCGCCAAATAACTTTATCCCCTCCAATCATCGTCGGCACCATCGATGGTTTCGCGAAGGCGACCACCCGTTGGTCATAATCGTCGGCGAGAACAATGGTAAAGATCGCTTGGAGAACTGACACATCTCCGGGGCGTATAATATATCACCGAGCGGTGACGGTAATCACGATATCTAGTCGCATGCTTTGCGTGAATGGGGTTTTCCGCGAGGCAAGCGAGCTGACACTGCGTTTCGCGACTTGTATTTAACTACAACCCTTTCCTGCCATCCTGGCTCTTTCTCCCCCGGATTCTCCTCAACAATATCTAAAAAAAAGTGCGCAAATTAGGAATTTGCATAGTGCTTCCTCATCAATTTAAAGGGGGTCAAATTAGAAAGAGACACAATGCATCATCAACATTTTAGTTGGTTCACAAAACTTCCTCTATGAGAAAGTTTTTTTAATTTTTCTTTTCTTGGTTTGGCTTCCTCATAGAGGAAGCTTTGTGAACCAACTAAAATGTTGATGATGTATTGTGTCACTTTTTAATTTGACCCCCTTTAAATTGATGAGGAAGCACTGTACAAATTCCTAATTTGCACACTTTTTTTTAAACTTTTACAAATAATTTGGCTCTAAATTCAATACTAATTTTCTGTTAATAATATTCTATCGATTTAAAAAAAAATAGCTCGAATTTTATAAAAAGAGAACCGCTTTACTGATCATCGCGCAATTCAATAGGAACCTTTCTTATATAATTCTCTATCGATTAAAAAAAAACCAACCCGATATCTCCAAATTTGCGGAAGTTAGAGCAACCGCAGACATTTTTCAAAAATTTAAAAATTTAATAAAAAGAGAACCCCTTTACCGATCATCGCGCAATTCAATAGAAACTTTTCTTAAAAAATTCTCTTTTGATTAAAAAAAAAGCAACCCGATATCTCCAAATTTGCGGAAGTTACAGCAACACGAACATCCACACATACATACACACATACACACATACAAATAGACATTTTGTAAAAATGTTAATTATCAACGTTTAAGAACATTCTAAACACATTGACTTTAAAAAATAAAAATATAAGTTAGCAAACATATAAATTTTCGACGTTTTAGAACATTCTAAACACATTGGCATTGAAAACTCCAAAAGAATTTTTTTCACGAAAACAAAGTTTTCTCTATGAGGAAGCAATAATAGAACGTGTTTTAATACTGAAATCTCTGATTGATCATTATCAACGCTAAAGACATTTTAATATGAGCATAATGTGTGATAAATGACTTGCTCGAGCTTCGGTCGATATTTGTCAAAGACACCGGCGGGTATGATTAATATGTTTATAATCGTTACGTAAGATGTTTCATAATTGGCCGAAAGAGATCACACTCAAAGTTACTTCTTGTGAAATGGGTTCTCAAAAAAATAAGAAGCTCTAAATTAAATTTTAAATTATAAATAATTAGGAATCTTATTCTGTTTTTAATGTAATTTGCAATTTAAATAATATAGAGAAAGTGTGCAAATTAGAAACTTGCACACTGCTTTCTCATCATTTTTATCACTTCTAAAGCTTCCTTTATGAGGAATTAGTAAAATTATTACCATGTAATAGATTGGCTTCCTTATAAAAGAAGCTTTTTAAGCGATAAAAATAATGAGGAAACAATGTGCCAGTTTTTAATTTGCACACTTTTTATATAACCTTCTCCGTAAATAGACAATAAATAAAGAAGTGCAATGTGTTCAGAATGTTTTAAAACGTCTAAAAAACACATAATAAAATGTCTATATGTGTGTATGTATGTACACACTCATAACTCGAAAAGTACTTAATAAAAAAATACTTTTTTATAGTGTTTTGAAAAGCTCTCGAAGTAAGCTATAAGAATATGCAATGAAAAATGGGGGTTTCAATAGAAGGAATTGAAGGGGAAACTTATGTCATTCTTAACCGAAAATTTAAAAAAATTTTTATATGAAATGAATCTTTTTACCCCCAATTATCACCAAATACCATATGAATCATTCTTCAATAATATTCTATTCTTCTTTTAAAAATTAGCCTGATATCTCATAATTTGTGGAAGTTAGAGTTACCACAGACATTTTTCTAATTTGGAAATGGCTTAAAGTAAAAAATCTCAATATATTAAATTGAAACCCCCATTTTCAATTGCATATTCTTATAGCTTATTTCGAGAGCTCTTCCAAAAATACTATAATGAATTATTTTTTCATTCAGTATTTTTCGAGCTATAAAGCATAAATATTACAGTTACTTATGTATGTATGGGATCACTTATTGACCCCAAACAAAGCTTCCTCTATGAGGAAGCAAAATTAGGTAATTAATTTACATTGCACGTAATTACAAAAATTATTTACTATCTAATTTTTATTACAGTTAACCAGAATCTCTTCGATCATGTGTTGGTTAACCAAGTAGAACAGAAAGTCATGATGACGTCAAAATGATGCTAAAATGACGCCTTCGACATCATTTTTGTAGTCATAATGACGTCTAAATGACCTTAAAATGATGTCAAAGGCGTCATTTTAGTATCATTTTGACGTCATTATGACTTTCGTGTTCCACTTGGGCGGATACCTTATTCTAAATATAAAATTCCGCGGATTGTTATATAATCTACATCGTTTATATTTGCAAATCCTGATTTTGCATCAGTGTCATTCGCCAGCTATTAGGTCTCGCGAAATAAATCTGTGAACATCTCTCCGGCCTCCCTGCGGACCCGTATATCTCTCGAAAGGGGATACAGATAAAAGTTGTCGGAAAACAGGTAAGTTTATCGCTCCGCTGTAACGTCGTGGGTGGATGTAACCAAGGGGGATGCGAAAGAGATCCGCCGGCAGCTGTTGGATACATCCACACACGTACGCGCCCCTAGCGACTTGACAAGGTTCGAAGCACATTCCAATATTAGTATAGTTCACTGACTATAACTAACAGTTCGTTGAACATGACGTCAGCTGCTGTGGATATGCCTGCTCTTTCTCCTGCTCTCTCGGTGTAGGGTAAATTTTCTGAACGCTTGGCGAGGCACAAAACCGTGAATATCGTTGCGCAAATGTGAATTAAATAATCCTCTCTCCTCCCCCTGCCGTCACGCCGCAAATCGAGCGAAACTTCTTGAATGCGGCGCGTTGCACCGACCGCATTCGTTCGTCTCTCTTCGGGGACGCACACAGCCGGAGCGCGTGATTTCGCGCAAAGTTCGCGTTTGCTATCAGTGGGTGGAAGCAATTGACTAAAGTCGGGCAAATGCGCGAAATCAGAAGTGACAATTACTTCCGGAGAGATCTAATGATATCGAAGAGCGATATAGTGATATGTATTTAATTTCTTTTCCGGTAAAGTAAATCGAAAATTGAAAAAAGTAATAAGAGAAAAAGGAGAGTGTAGGTATAACACAAATTACATAATAATAATTTCTACAGGGTAAATAAAAACTATTTTATAAACATTGCGCAATTTTGTTATATTTTTTGTTCGTGAAAGTAAAAGTTTTTCTATAGATCAGAAAGTCAAGAAATTGAGTTGGTGTAAATATGCACATCACATCATAAAGAAATCAAACGTTTAATTAAATTATATTTTGCTCAATTGAATTATTAGCGTTAAACTTTTTTAAGAAAAGGTGGACTTTATTAGAAATACGTTTGAGAAAAACATTTCTTGATACGCACCGTAACGCACCACATATACGATGTTGACAGGCGTCTCGTTCGTTCGTAAAAAAAAAAAAAATAGCAAGCCGATAGGTTAGACCGCCAACGCAAACTGAATGTGTTACTACCTTGCCCTTCGATCCTATAAAGGTTAAACGATGCGATGCGAACACATAACGTACCCTGCATAAAGACGTAATCAGACATTTCCGATAGTTATCGTCTCGGGAGACCTGGGGCTGCATTTTCAATGAAACTAGGAGGAAAAAAATGTAGCCTTAGGCTGCAGCAAAAATATACAATGAAGCTGCTTCAGCGCAATTACGAATACAAAAATATTAATCATTTCCCATTGTTCGAGAGAATAAGAGCGAGTTGTTACATTTAATTTTAAGGCTGCCGGCGTAACGTCAAAAGCGAGTATTAATATGCAATTTATTTACGCGTCGCCACTCTACACACGAAAATAAATGAGTTTCCGCGCGTGTGACAACAGTCGCGATTGATAAAGCGGACTTGTAGCATTTGCCATCTACTCCGGTTTTGGTTTGTTAATCAATAAACGGCCGTATAATTCAATTCAAATCTGTCCTATGGTGCGGCAACGAAAACAAGTTACATGACTACACAGTTATTGGATAACGAACCATAACCGCAGTTTTCGGCACGTTTTACAGGTCCACTTTACATCGATCGCGCGTGTGGTCGTGTGAGAAATTCGTTTATCCCCACAACAAGAATAAATAAATTATACATTATTTCCGCTTTGACGTAATAATTTCATATAGCTAACGTAGGTATTAAATCGTGCGTTTGAAGATTATGAGAGACACGCGTAGACATATGTACGCTACGATAGATAAATTTGTACGAAAGATAAATTTGAAATATCTAAAATAATACTAGAATGTAACTTAAATCAAGTTAAAGAATATTTTATGTAAAATTTATTACTAAACTATTTGACATCTTCTAAGGAATTAAAATCTAAAAGTTATCTTATCGACTCAAAACCATGTGTTCTGATGTGTAATTATCTTTCCCATTTGCCACATTTCTAAAAGCTCTTATTATCCGCGACAAGAGCATCAGCTACTGTAATTTTTTGTTCCCTTAATAAGCTCGTTTGCATAAATCTGACGAATTTTTCGTATCATCTCTTTGCACGCAATTTGAACGACGCGGAATATGCATTTCGACTAGCAAAGCACTATTCGGCTTTCGGAAAAAAGGATTAATGTTTTCGACGCTTAATACCCCTTTTCATTTAGTAGATCTTTTCGTCATCCCAAAAAGCTGGGATCTAAACCACGTTATTGCATGTCGAGTTTTGTGATATCCCCACAAGTGCGCTCACAATAATGCATAGGAACCATCTCGCGAGTGAAAATGATCGCCGTCGTGACAGTCTGTGATAACTCGAGAATATTCTCGTTTTTTCAATCCATTTGAAAATTAAAATCGATTTATGCGGATATTAATATTTTACACGCTGACGTTTTCGAATCTCATAAAATACTCGTGGCAATCAAAATAAATTTTTACATCAGTAATAATTATAACTTTTAGCATTCTCTTTCTTTCTCTCTTTCTCTCTCTCTTCTCTCTAAATCTGAATCAGTGCAAAGTATGCCACAACTAAGTTCACTGAGCACAGTGAATAGTCACTGATCTGGCATACTTTGCACTGATTCAGATTTAGAGAGTTTCTTTCAATCTTAGATTTTAATAATTAAAATTCTAAATAATAAAAATTTTGATTTTAAGATTATCAAGAAGTACTACTAGTATATGTACTGTTAAAGCAAATACAAGAAGTACCATAATACCTGTATAAAAAAAATTAAATATCAATTACAGAATGTAAAGAGACGAGAGAGAGCAAGAGAATAAATATAGCATTTATTGCAATACTAAACAATTTATAAATCATCAAAATCTGTATATTAATAACTTATAAAAAAGTATACTATTTATCATCCGATATACCGTACACAATACGTGTACGGAAGCATTATAAAATTCTTCTGTCACGATGTCTTTGACAAAAAGCTCGCTAAAGTGCCGTGGCGTCAAGCCGGGCTTAGCACAGCAGATTAAAAACTGCAGACTGTAAGATATTTCTTGACAAACAAGTCGTGCAGCGCGCGTGTCTACTCACAGCCCTTCCCAGCTTATCCGTATAAAGCTTCGGACGGGAGTTCGCTTTTTTTTAGTGCTGCAAATACACTCTTTAATGGAGTACGAGAACGAGAACGAGAACGAGAGCGTTTAGATCCTCGCCGGTCTGCTGAAACATCTCTCGGTCCTGGTTCCTCTTTCTTCGTGGGAGTTAATTACGCCAAAGTAAAACGTCCTGCGCGCGTTTCTTTTATCTGCTGCAGCCGCAACGGTATACTTTCCCCGTGGAGACATCCCGACCGTGCAGCTGCAGCTGCAGCTGCGACTGCGGCCGAGTCGCGGTGCATTTAGTACGCGCGTCTCTGCCGACCGGTTGTGTCCGAATTGTACACAACCACCGTCGTAGATTGTGTATTTGCGGATACGTAATGCGAAACTAATGGACGCGAAAGGGAAGAAATTTGTTCGACATTTGTAGAATTGCGATTCTGTCGAACGTTTTCGTCGATTTACGGTGGTGGGGAGGTAAAGTGAGAGAAAGTACGAATTACATGGTCTCGATCGTTTCTAGAAGTTGACTCGCTCTCTAATTTAAGCGAAGTCTATTGTCGTTCTCCCCCGAGGATTAAATTTAATTAGTACACGTCTAGACTGCGTTATGTAGCCTTTGGAGACTTGGACTTAGTCGCTACTTCCTCCACTTATAAAACTATTACTTCTCAACCAGGAATCCAACTAGACCAATGGCGTACCAAGCACCCCCGCAACCCTCGCAATAATGCGGGGGGGGGGGCATAATAAACAGGAAATAAGACCCTAAAGACTTCAGGGTCTTTTTTTCAGTTGTTAAGGCTCCTGGGCTCGCCACGGCTATCGTGACGTCAGAGGCTAAAATGACGCTAAGAATCTTAAATATCAAATAATAAAAATATTTAATATCTAAATTAGAGTAAGAAGAAAGAAAGATGGAGCAAAGAAAGGATCAATTATTTATTATTCTCTTCTTGTAATTATTGCTTATATCTCTCCTGATGAAGTGCGCGCGCGCGTTAATTATTATCAGACTTGGCAGTCCTGAGTATCGAACAGGATATCGCAAAAACGATAAACGCCAAGAACATAGTAATTGAGTTCGCGAAAAAGAATTCACGTAAGAAGAAATTAATGAACACGTATGTGATAAATTTTTAAGTCGACCCGACTGGCAAGAGATGGTATTCTATTAATTACTACGTATCAACCATACGGATTGTGGTCCTCTACGTGTAACAAATTAAATTTTAATAAATGCTAAAGCATCTATTATATTCTCCCCCCTCCCCCCGAACATCCTCCCATCACGAAAACTGTTAGAAAATTTATTGCGAAATTAATGAACATATAATAAAATTTGGATATAATAAAATCATTTATTTTTTCTGCATATTTATTCATCTTTTCCATGTAAATGGTCTCTATTATTTCAGCGAATTTTTTAGTAACTCTATTTTTTATTGACAAATTTTAGGGGGCCCTTTGCGTGGGTTTGCGAGGAAACCCATTCATAAGTTGGTACGCCACTGAACTAGACCGAGGACAAATTACTCATTTGCTACAACAATGACATAAAATTGTCATTATTTAGCTATTTGTAAAAAATTTTTATAGTAGATAAGAATTTAATACACTGATTGAAGAGCTAATGATGCTTTTGTTCCTCCACAATCAATTATTACATCAAAATCACAATTAAAAATTAATAATTATATTAAAAATAATATTACAAAATTTTAATTCAAAACATTCAAACTCATTTTCTGAAAAACTTTGTTTTTTGTTATGTCGTTGTTGTAGCAAATATCCTCGTAATTGATCAATAACAACCATTTATTTTACCTGCGCACGACTCGGCTGTTTCACTGATTGATATTAATATTTAGTATTATTAATTAAAATTAATTTGTGTAGTTACTGCATTACAAGATATCTGTAATTTCATTACCATATATTTATATAAGAACATAATACTATTTTGTATTCTTCGTGTCGTAAACCACAGTAGCGCAATTTCTTCCGTATTCCCTACGTGAAAAATCGGATGGAACATTGGTTGTCAGGATGAAATGAGAGACATGAAGTACCGCGGGGTACGCAAAACGGCGTATACCAGCACGATGTAATATCCTCGCGAATATAGTGCACGGTAGCTAGGGCTTCTAGCCACTTCCCTTAAACACGCTTAAACCGGCGGCAGTCGAGCACGTTTACGTAATGCATGAATGTAACATTGCGTTACGAATATATGAATTCCTCTGCTACAGAGGAAACCACGCAAATCTGAAAATTCTGATTACCGTCGATTTTATGATTATCTACCTCAAAGTTTGATTGAGCTGCCGTCGCGTCGAAAAAGATTGCGCTTGTAATCTACTCAGATTTCTTTAATTCGAAAGTTAATCTCAATTTTTGTTCCAAACGTTCAACTTTCATCTTTATGGCATTTTTAAGAACCAACGTTCCCAAGACGGAACAACTTGGGAATCGCATCTCTTATTGAACAGCAATTCGGGGACGCTAACGTATAAGTTTTTAATAATGTACAGTGTTTTACGAACGGTGCTTGATTTCACCTCTTTTCGCTGAAGATTCGAGAAAAATTCGAAAATCACGCGTCCGAAAATAGGACTTTTTCTTGCTAAGAGATGAAGTAAGACTTGATACTTATTCGTCCCTTTTTGTCTCGACAATCTCGGAATGTTTCTTACCTGCAGCTTCCACTGACTTTCTTCGACTGATTGGTCTGGATGACCCTCGCATATGATCAAGACCACGATCTTACATACAGGTCTGGAAACTCAGGCCGATTTTGGTGGTGGGGGGTGGTCCTCTTAGCGAGGTAGCATTTAGTTTGTAGCATAGCCACTACCACTCGGCGCTGTCGTCGATATCCGCAGATAAAAATAACCTGAAAACCCGGAGATAGTTGTTTCAAAAACCCGCCTGTGATATTGAGTTTGGGATAATGTGAAAGTTAATATTGAAAAATGACGAAGTGGTGTGCGGTACCAAATTGCAAAACCGGCAGCAGAACCGAGCAGAAACGTTATTATTAATGTTATTTACTTTTGAGAATAAAAACTTGTATTTATTTTATTAATATATACATATTTTATTAATTTATAGTTTTAAATTATTTAAAGCGTTAATATTTATTGCATTGCTTTGTGACAGGATTTCATTCAGGTTGACAGGATTAACGCCTTTTCCTGGGTTTTTCGCAATTATAATAAATATGTGTAACAAACATGAAGCGGGACCACGGTGGAGACCGTGAGTGGGACAGAGACAGACAGATATCCCCCCCCCGTCCTCTGGCGACCCACCTCGCGGGAACATCGACCGCAACGCCTCTAGTGGCTATTAGAGAAATCAAAAGCGGCATCGCTAAAGGAGCCACTTTTTCCATAGGAGTTTCCAGACCTGTATGTAAGACCGTGATCAAGACAGGCCGACAGTCTCGTATTGTTTCGAGAACATGAAAACTCGACGTCGTACGACTCGATACGAGCTGAGGAGCCGAGAACAGCGATGGCTCGGTAAACTCAGACAATTTTCGTGTAAATGCGCGCACGATCGATGCAGCGCTGCGCGCCACACGCCCGTATAACACACGTCTAGGAACGTACGACTGATTTCGTCTATTCCGAGTTTGCCGAACTTGATTGCCGCTATTCAGGCCCGTCATCGGGATTGATGGCGACTAGCCCGAATTTGCCCCTTGCAGTGCCAATTACCGGAACCATTATTAAAGAGTCGGAAGCACGACAGGCGGCCCCAATTTGCTTAACGACTTCGTAATCCACGTCGTTCAACGCATATTTCATAAAACTTAAAGCAGACTCCTCTATCCGCTTTTTGTATGCTAATTTTGAAGACATAATCTTAAAAGCACATCGTGCCTACCTTTCCAACTCTTTTTTTATCATTTCCAAAAACTTGAAGGAGTTTTACTTGTCAATTAAGTTAACCGCAAAAAATTCAAAGTCGATAAGAAAACATTATTTGCTTATCTGTGTCGGGCAAATTCTCGTCCAAAAGAAACTTCGCGTGCGATTATGAAAATTAAATAATATTATATTAGGAAATTATGTAATAAGAATTATATGAGCAATAAGTAACATAGTAATTATCAAGGAATAATCCCTCACCTAAACAGTATTGAGTAATAATTGCCTCTCTCAAGCGATCCATTATAGCGATTCCCTCGACGCTCTTCTATGTTCCTAACATATTCGCACTCGCGAATAATAACAATGCGAAACGCGGGAAATAATACGATGAATATGCGCGCGTTAACAAATCTCGCACATCAGTTTGCACATCGGCACATCAATTTGCAATCGGACAGAGCGATGGACATCGATCGAGCGACAATCGACCGAACGAACGGATTGACTAGCGCGTTCGCGCCTAGATTTACTCAACACTCTCGACTAGAGTTTCTCAAGTAAAAATTTGTGGATACTGTCCGTCATTTTTAGATTAACTGTGGTTGCGTTTTTCAAAAACTTTCAAGTCAGTTTATACCTATGCAGTTCATTAATTAAAAAAAGAATTTAATTTAATAATTTATATGTATAAATATTATTATTACTATAATTAATAAAAATTTGTATTAATAATCTAAAATAAATAACAGTAAAATATAAACTTCGTAGTTTAGCTTGAAACGTATAGAGAGTCAGTCAAAAATGGTCTAAACGGTGTCCAAACTTTTATATTATGAGTACGAAGACCATATTTTCTTGGAGAAAATAAAGGACGAACCTGAAAATTTTAGGGATTTGTTCCAACATATATCAAAACCAGTTTGTGCGTATTACGAAATTTTCTTGCGTAGTATACTAAAATGAGATGTACAATTTTCTTATGTAGTTTGAAACTGGTTTGACTGGTTGGAACAAACTCTTGGTTTAATCCTTTAAGGCCACATTGGATGACGGCCACCCAGACAAAAATTCAGCCCCAATATTTTTAAGATAGGCTTTATAATCAGTGTCCCTCCACCTAGAATTTCTAGTTTGAGTCCCTCTTTCGAAGAAATCCATGCAGTAAAAAGGCTTTGAGCCATATCAGTTACGTTTGGTAAACATTTGAAAATTATTATGAGTGTGACGTATTTTTTCTCTTAAAATAACACCATTTTTACATAATTTCCTAAATGGGCGCTACTTAAAAAAAAGACGAATTTTTAAATTAAAAAGATCATTTTTCCAAATTTTTTTCTTTTCAATTTTTTATAAAAAATTGGAAGCATATTTCGGGTTCTGCACCATACATATTTCTGAATAACACCCTTAAGATGTTCCATGAATTTTTACAATTTTATTGGTGCACATTAATTGGAATTATGAGACATTGAATCTGTCTGGGTGGCGACCACCCAGTGTGGCCGAGGCGTATTAAAAAAGAGGTGTGGCCTCGGAGGGTTAAATCTGAAATAGGTTCGGAATAATAAAAAATGAAAACGGATCTAATATAAATAATTTTAATTTAAAAAATTTAAAATATAATTTACAAGAAACAAAACAAATTATATATTAATGTAGATTAAGTGTAGTAATAAATTCCAATTAATTAAAATTTAAATTATGTACGTGTTAATAAGAATTAAAAAGAATACTTTGTAAGCCTGGTAGCTAATATAGGGCGACGCCACAGAAATAAAGAAAGACCCGGAGTGTAAAATATGTATATTCGGAATATTTTATTGTGCTGCTTCCTCTTCGGAGTTGTCTCGAATAATGACTGTCGCGATGCTCGCAATCGTCCTACATTTCCAATCATTTACTAGCGCTATCTATCGCTTGATCTTTCCTGGCGAAAATAAAAATTGGAGCATAAGTCGAATGTAAGATGAAAGTGACAGAAGCGTAAACGAGATTTCTAGGAAGCATAAATTGAAACGGCGGAATGTAAAAAAAAGCGTTTTAAGAGATAAACGTCTCTCTTACATTTCATTGTTTCAATTTACGCTCTCTAGAAGTTTCGTTTACGCTTTTCTCATTTTCTCCTTACATTCGACTTACGCTTGGATCTTTATTTTCGCCAGGGTTGTACCGACCTATCGATAACTGTAACGTGCAAATTATATAGCTTACAACTTTTTTAGTTATACGAGGATATGCTGAAAAGTAATGCCTCCTGATTTTTCATTTGAAAACGGGTAGGGTATTGTAGGGTAACTCCGGTATTTACGCTGCGCGGGGATTTACGCCGCAGAAGTCAGAAAAAATGGAAGGAGTAAAGGTAATTTGCTCGCAACCACTCTGTTATGTGCCTTTATGCCATATTAGTATTGTGTTGTGATTTCAGTTCTTTATTGTTAATATTAACGAAACCATCGTAAGTTGAATCAATTTCTCAATGTATTAAGTAGCGCGATCATGTATTACGACCTACGTAAAATGATTACTGTAAAGAATGTAAAAGGCTTAATGGTTATTTAATGATACATAAGTGTAAAGGGATAGTAAAGGATGGAATACAGCAAAATACAAGTGCATATCTCTTGTATTCTTTGTTTAGCTTGATATCTTTTATATCCCACCTGTTTAGGATATACAGCGGGATTTATGCCGTAGTACAAACACTCTGTAGTCTAGAGTCCTAAAAAATAGAGTGACGCGAACTTGTTCCCACTTCCTGATTGGTTATAGCCACCAATCAGGCCCGCAAAGATGCAAGATTATTATTATGTTTCGTGTATTTGTTTATTATTCTTATACGCTAATAAACTTTTTACACACATTTATAAGTTATTGTATATCATTTTATTGCCTTATTTATAAACATTATTTGTAAATTTTTTATAAGGCGTATATCCTACCAATGAATAGTCATATATCTCACCCCTATATATGGCAAAAATGCAAAGATTTCTAAAAGTTTTTTTGTTAAATACAAAAAATAAATATTTCATATTTCTAATTTTTTTTATAGTAGTAGACAATATAAAGTTTTTATTGGTATAATTCATTTGCCTTAAACATAGTAAATAGTACTTGATAAATTAAGTTTTCTTTAGGTGCGGCGTATATACCGGAGTTACCCTATAGTTATTTGAGTAAAACAAAAGCGGATAACTTTCTACAACTTTAGTCTTGATATCAATATAATTGTTGCTCCACATAATCGCTCTGGCAATTAACACACTTTTGCCAACGGAAGACCAGTTTCTTAATACCGTCACTGTAAAATTGTTTATTTTGACGACGGAACCACAGCTTCACTTCTGTCTTCACTGCATCGTCAGAATCAAAGTAAATTCCTCTCAG
>NJRP01000117.1:613277-631789 GCA_003063835.1 Aphaenogaster floridana | reverse complement strand
TACTTTATCATTGTATAGCTATATATATTTTTAATTTTTCTTACTTGATTTAATTTGACATAAAATTTTTAAGTAGATAGATATATATATTTATTATTGTTTTACGTAGTAAATAGAATTCAGAAAGCGTGAAATTCACTCGAGAAATCGAATGCCGTTGTATGACGTTATTTCATCACCGATCAGTCAACTTATGACTCAATGGACATCCTAGTCGCTTTTCTTACATTGCGCGTATTATAGTTTCGCACGAACTCTAAATCGATTTGCTTTTTTCGAGATGGCTGGTGAATCAGTAGTTAATTCGTTGCGCGAGAAACACAGAGAACCATGAGGAATAATTAGTATGCCATATATATCATCTGCGATCGCGTTATTAGTCCGGGCGGTCGGGCACGAGCAAGCCGACTGGGTTTATTTTAGCAAAGGGTTTACATCAGATGATCGAATCCGTTGGCACGCTTGGCCGAGCTCGATCCGGCCAAACATCGGCGATTCGATGTTTACACCGCGAGTATTTATGGGCCACGATCCGCCCACGAGAGTTCGTTTTCGGAATTCGGAGCATCCCCGCAGCGAATAGATCGACTCGGGAACCCCTCCGGTTGACCCCTTAAGATACATTCAGTCACGGGATGCCCAGGATCTTGGTTGAAACTCTAAGAATGTTTCGAGGAACACGATTGGGATTAATTTAGACAGAAATCGAGACATTTATATTTCTAATACTTCTGCGAATGATTCGGACACTTTCTACATAAAATAATCAATGTTTCATTAAGCATTTTAATGCTATATAAAACTCGATCGTTCGTTGAAGATCCGAGTTTTCTATCGTCTGCAGATAAGCAAGACAAATATTTTCAGTACGCTAAATGCAGCCACCAATTTCCACACGTCGGTACATGGAAATAAATATCGTGAAAGAGAAATTTTCATGAATCATGAGATTTTGAACGCGTTGCTGTGCCATAAGTCACCAACCAGTAAAAGCACCGGGTTTGACAGAATAGGCGGGGTGGAGAGAAAAGTCGTTTTCGATCGAAATACCAATTTGCCTGATGGGGAAAAGAGATGAGTTATGTAGGAGCTAATAGTGCGAAGATGGATGCGTTATGGTCTCTATTTCAAGCTATATGACAGGCGTGTGTGCAATATGCATATATGTATGTCCACGTGCTAATATATTTACAAATATATATATATATTAAATATAAAGTTATGTTTCGGACAGGGGGTGAACGCGGGTGAATGTAATGGTCGTGCTCGTGGCGCGGAAAAGCTTCGCTCGAAAAAAAATGTTTATTTTTACATCGCGGCCTAGACGGTCGAACAAAATTTCTAACGGTAGAGAAAACAAATCACTCCAAATTCGATCTGTATATTTTGTCTGGTTACGCAAACATGCCGATACATCCGTCGAACGCATTGAAAGCGAATCGTTGAATTATAGGACCCTCGTGGGTATAAACGCATTCCAATGCGATATGTCGCTCTCAAGTCACAGTGCTCAGATTATCGCTCGCTAATATAACATGTATTAGAAAAGGACGTAATACGATGTTGTAATAATCATCAGATTAATTCTTTTAGTTATAAAATAAGTAATACGTATATACACGTATATAGACATTAAAGTTACAAATATTAAAAAACTTAGCTCCAAAAAATAGATAGGATAATTAACCATTCTCACTTGTAAAGGTACCGATTATGCGGATGAAAGCACACGTCAGTACTTTTCTCGTTTATTGCTAATAGTTCGTGTTCTTTGATCATGTGCTTCCTTCGTACTACGCAGAGATAGAGATGAATAACGCATCGCATCTTATGCATCTTGGTAGTGTCAAGATACCACAACCACGATGTCGTCCTGCACCAGTCGCTTGCTCGTCCTAAACACCATGGCTTATTCGTAAGATCGGCGGATGCATGCGCGAGTACATGTGCAAGTGCAGTGCGTTTATCGCATTGCAATGTGCGTCGGGTGGCCTGTGCGCGGCGGGGGTCTCGCGTTCCGGACGTATATTTATGGCTGAAAAAATATTTTATCATAATAATACGGAGATATGGCATGCCGGCAGGCCCCTTCTCTCTTCTCTTTCACTCGTGAAGGTACTAGTGAAAATGAGTGCGCGAGAGCCGTGTACTTACATAAAGAAGGGTTTGTTCCTTCTTTCTCGCTTGCCTTCCTCTCCTCTCTCGTAGTCGCGAGACGATAGCTTAGCGCGATTACCAGAAAATTATGAGGATATCGATTGAAGATTCTGCATCTCTCTCTCGGATTCATATCTTCCGTTTGACTTTTTGTAAAAATGACATGCCACTGTGCGGTGTTGGTTACAACATGAAACCAAGCCGCAACGCACGCTAACGAGGCATAAACCGTCGAGCACGGTGCTGCGTCTGTCCTTTCCCTGCGCAGTTATCACGCGATACGAAGAAAATTAAGAAATTTGAGAGAGGAAAAAGAGAAGTTGCGGTTTAACGATCGTGAGAGATATTCGCGGCCGAGCCGGTAGCGGAAATATTTCAAAATGTAACTTGATATCGTAAAAAATGGGCAGAAATTTCGGTGGAGTCGCATGCATTCGATACGATCTTAACGCATATACAACACGGGCGACTGTCTCGGATTGTTTCGAGATTACGATTTTATCGCTTCGATCGACTTCTCTTCCTCCATTTCGAAATCGCGAAAACACCAGCGATCAGGATAAAGCGCAATTTCGCGTGCACGTTACTGCAGCCGCATAAATGTACAGCGCACACCACTTAGCGCATTAGTCGAAGTAGGTAAGGGCGCAAAATATTCTCGGTTAAGGTCGGTAAGTGCTTCGTGGTATCGTCTCTGGTTACGCGAGAAAGCCCTCTTCGCCGAAGTTACGACACCCTTACGCATGCAGTTACAGCTGCGACTCCTAATTGCGATAGCGTCCCCGCATGCTTGCGCACGCCGGCGGAATTTGCATAAATGGAAAATATCCGCGAGACGAACGCTTACGAATCGAACGTACTCGCGAATCCTGCATATGTATGACGCACGTTAAAAAGCATGCCATTAGTTGTTGCTAACCGTCGAGCGAGTGTTTCTTTTTTCATCTTCAACATATATCGCCGTTTACCAAATCTTTCAGTCATAACTAAAAATATTTAATTAATTTTCGATAAAGGATAGGAGAGTTTGTAATTAATGTTGGTACACATAGAAAAAAATACTTATCTATAAAATGTCTAAATGGTAATTCTGAAATACATACACGTTCTAATTTTAAATACTATATAAATTGTTATATAGATGTTTTTCAATATTTAACGTTTAGAACTGTGTAAAGAAAAATTTCTTTCAAGATAAAACTTTCTGATTTTTTTTCGCTTCTCTAGGTATACAATATATATAGATCAGCAATAAAATGGATTATTTAGATCATAAAACAAATCGCCGGATGTTTACGATGGTGCGAACGGCGACACGTGGTAAGAACGTAATATAATTCACTTTGATATAGGTTTAAGCGCATACAGGAGAAAAGAGCGCGAGGACGCAGTCGTCGTCAGGTGCATCTCGTTTGTACAAGCGCGCGCTGACAAAAACCTGATATCGCGTGGACTTTTTATTGCGATCAGCAGCTGGTGTACTTTATGTCTCTGAAGCGTCTTTATCGCCGTTAATTCCGTCGAACACTTTTCGCTAACGTAATTCAAGATGATCATCGAACGAACGCAATAAATGTAAATGGTTGCGGAAGAGTGCACTCGAAAAGTTCGTTACCACGTAGTTCGTTTATAACCTAATGAAGTTCTTGTAGAATTTTCTTTTTTACGAAATATTATAAATGAAGATATACGATATCTATACCGTTCGAAATCCGATGACACGACTATCTCAGTGGAGCGCGACTATCATTAATCACCGTTCAATCATAGAATTTACGTTTCTTTGACGACGCCATTGGTTTTGCCTACTGTTATACTGTCTACGCCAATGCGTGGGTCAGGGAGGCGAGCTCAGCAGGGTTTCCGGACATTTTTTCTTGAAGGCAAGGCATGCGAGAGAAGAGACAGATTTCCTATGTTTCTACCAATTACTAAAAATCTACGGGACGTGTGGGAATTAAGAATACGTAAAGATCATTCGTCGTTATCTTGATGTGAAACGATGGAATTTATTACCAGTCACTAACGCGTGAAACTAATTGGTGAATAGTTTCGTTAATTTAAATAAGAAAGATGATTGCTTATCGTAATAAAAGATAAATGCTCGTGTGATTTTCTAGTAATTGGATGATGTATAAACAACTTAGTCTACTGGAATGCATTTGAAAAATTTAATGAAGATATAATCTCTAAATTTTATGAAGATTTACGTTGCTTTCTTATTGTTTTACACCTCTCTACTTCCGCGGCACAAGTTCTATACCTACTCTACGTCGGATTAGCGAATGGTCGGTCTTTATTTCAAATTCAGTACAACTTGAGATAATAACTGACTTGGTCATGCTGAAAAAGATTCCGTATAGAGAGCCGCGGAATCGGTTCCGCATTCTGCGGCAGAGAATAATAATGGCTCTTCTCGAAGAATTAGTGAAAATCAAGGGCTACGGGACAGGGTGCAGGGCAGGTAATTCTGACAGCAGGTGAAATGCATCGTTGTCCGCCTACATTCGACGGCTGTGGGTTACCTCCAGGCACTTAAACAAAAATCCCGGCAACTTCCCTCTTCCTCGTCGGTCTCTCTTTCTCTCGCGTTGGTCACGATCTCGCGTCGATTTGAAAAGCGTGGCGAAGGGTGGCCCACCGCATTTTGCCTGGTATTATTTAGCCCCGCGGGTGATCCCCTTAGTTCTGCCTTTGCTTCTGACCTTTCCATCTTTCCATTCTCCTTGCACTCCTATTCTTTTTTTGTTTCTGTTTGACCTCCACCCGGATTGTTGCATTGTATTCTTTTATAAAGTCGTGCGCGCGACTTAAACTCGTAGAATGCTCTTGGCTATGATTTCTGATTATTTTTCTATCTGACATTTTCGTAAATTAGTCATATATGATATATTTTTAATAGTGCACCTTATATTTTAGTAAGAGAAGAAAATTATATTTTTGTAACACAATGTTCCGTTTTTAGTATTTTTTTTATTTTGTATCTACGCGACAACTGAACCACCCGAAAGGGTGTCCGCCCTTGTTTGTCAAATCATGAAATAAAAATAATGTAGCCGCGAGCAATATCGTGTTCTTCTTTCATAAGTTTTAAATAAAATAGGAACTGGATGGGCGCATTTACTATGCCTCTTCTGGAAAAGTCTCCTCTCTCGCCCGACGATGCAATTTACGCCACAATAGCTGTTGCCGCCGCGAGGTCAATTCGCAAAAGTATGCAGTGAGGGGGCAAATTGCGCGTTTACAAAAGGGCGTGCAGCGGCGGGGGCGGTTAAAGCGTTTAGTGCGGTTAACGGTGCGCCATAATCCAATTTATAATCTGAATTGCAACCCACCTAATCCCATTATAAAGTCGCATTTTCATGCCACATGCGTGCGGTGTGTCCCATGCGAGGCACGCCGCTTCGGTCAGCATGGTAGAAACATTTCGCCACGGTAAGCTCTAGTAAGCTCGGTCCAACTCGTGTTTATAGGCCTACCAAATATCGTTCTAATACTTGCCCGGATGTCTCCACGTTGTCAACGCGTATATTTTGATTATATGATTCGCTCATCCGTTTCCTCTCGAGAAATTCACCTCACAATACGTTATTCGCCATTAGCTATTGATCTCGCTTGACGTAATTGGTAGATAGAAGAGAGACAAATAATATTTTCTAAGTTTTCAATTAATGAACAGTAAATAACGCCACAAAAGCCACTATACTGACGTATGTTGCTGCAACATATAGGTTGCGTATATAATTCCTTCTTCTTTCTTCCTTTTCTTTCTCTTTCCGTTTTAGAATTTCTCTTGAAGTATATATGCTATTCTCAGAAATCTTGTAGCCGAAAACGAAAAGTATTATAAACCAAAACGAAATCTTTTCTTCGCCATGAATGATTAATAGGAATGTGATATAAGAAACTGACACAACTGGCAACAATTATACAGCATTTATTTCGACGTTTCGACCATGGGTTATGGTCCTTTTCAAGTACAAATAAAATAGACTAGCGATAACATTTCAAGCTAAAAATTAAATATAGTAAGTATCAGAAATTATAAAATTTTGAACAGAAAAAGTCAAAAGTAAAGACTTACATGTAAAGCGCGTCCAGTGAGAATGAATAAATTAAATATAAAATGTCATTGTGTTATAAAATTACTGCAGTGTGTAAGATATCTTGTTAAGAAACATGATTATGAGTCATAATCATGTTTCTTAACAAGATATCTTACACACTGCAGTAATTTTATAACACAATGACATTTTATATTTAATTTATTATCGAAACGTCGAAATAAATTCTGTATAATTGTTGCCAGTTGTGTCGGTTTCTTATATCACGTTCCTGAAAAGTATTATATTATTATTTATAACATTGAAGATTTATTGATAGAATATTGTGCTGCAGTTTCAAGATGTTGTGTACCAAAGTTTCAACGTTTTTTAATTTTAACAAACATCTCATATTTACATACGATAGTTATGTTATCTTACCTCGTTTGAATGTGAGTATAATATCTATTTTCCATAATACTATAATCAATTTCTAGTACGTACGCCGCATAAGGTGAATTTGAATAGAATGTAAATGCGTTCGAGAGCCGGCGTTGCGACACGTTTAATGTTGAAGCTTTCATTCGTTCTCGTGAAGAGTCAATATCGTTATATTCAACACACCGAAAGAGAAAATTCGTCTCCGGGCTGCTCCGAGCTGTACATCGCTATATCGGGAACCCCCTCGTTTAAAAGGGTCGGCAGGAAAGCGCTTTCGCCATTACTCATTCTCCGTTCTGTTTAAAAATATCGTACGCGTGAAATATGGACCGAATTGAAAGTCTTTCGTAGCAAAGGACGCGGAAGACGGGACGGAGGGATCTAGGACGTGTTTAAAAAAAATATATATATAAAGGAGAAGAGTAACCAGCCCCTCGTACATACAAGTTGCGCCTGAGCCGAGAGGGAGACAGTCCACGACCTGTGGGCATGTGTCCTGGGGATATTTGGAGACAATTAATCAAAGGATGGCTTACGAGAGGAGTGTTGTTCGTGAGAAATACGATGCGGAACCGTTTTTATCTGTCGCGCCGCGCCGACCGGAAGCTTTAATTTCAACTATCCTCGTGCCAGTTAATGATGCATTTAAACATACAGCGCACTGATTAATTTATCGAGAGTCTTACTTTGCGAGATGAAAAATTCCAATTCAAATCAGGGCAAAAGTTCGCCTTGGCGCTAATCGTTAATATTCAATATGTAGATGCAGCTTTACATGCGCAAGTTGTTTCGATTTACGGGCAAAAAATCGCACGACTTTCGCGATTTAAATTTTTCATCCGCTCCGTCGCATCTGATGTAATAAATTTAATTTGTTGATAAATTTCTTCATCCAGATATATACGGTATTTTTATTTGGCAATTAAAAATAGTAACTAATTGTATTGTTAATCTATTTCGTAAAGATTACACAATAACTATCTATGACGTGAAAAATTGAACTTTGGAATCATCAAGTCTCCTTAGAAATGACAGATTCTCGTAATCTGAGAAATGAGAAACCAGCGATTAATCGGTCGTGTCGCAATTATTTTTCTTGCGTCATCCGTGTGTCTTGTTCACCGGAAGTGAGTTTTTATCTAGAAACTACAGAGCAAACAACGAAATCAGTGATCACACCGCGCACGTTTCCCTGTTCAAACAGAGCGGGATTGCCGTTGCGAGCACCACCCCGCGTCATGAATAATCGGGATTCTCTCCATGGTCCCTTCTGCTCTCTTTTTTTGCCGTCCCCCGCCCGGTCGCTTCGCCGACCGACTTTAATCCCGCATGAATATGTAGAGGATCCGGATCGACCTGGACCCGGCCTTTTCGGTAGTATATATCTCCGGCTCTCTTGGACGGCGATGATCATCGCCGGACAGTTTCCATACCGACGATTTGTAATTATCATAAATTCACTGAAAGTACGCGCCGCATTGGCATGCTCGTTTAATGACATAAGAAATTATTATAGACCGGGCGCGCTTCTCGTCCACGTAGGAATGTTTTCTCTCCATCCATAACCCGTGTATCGCTCGTATCGGTATGGTGATATCGATTAATTGGATATCTAGATGATACTTAACATCCACTGAGATAGTATTCGAAGTTTATAGACTCTAGCGCAGTTAATAGAGACTTCTTCGCGCAGTATCTTGCCGGACGTCGTAATGTCGAATGTATGAATTGTCGGTCGAGAGTTCTCGTGCGGTAAACGTGGGATGAACTCAGTCGTGTTATTAGGTGCTTCGGGGCAGAACGAAAGAGGTGACGGAAAATGGTAGGAAATGTCCAAACGAGGCGTCATAAAGAGTTGACGGTTGTATATCATTGATACAAAGCTATTAGGACAGATTTCCCCCAGGTGTACCCGTATCTTGGCAAGGTAATAATTAGCTTGAATGACGGGATATAGATGCTCTTCTTAACTTTTTCTGAAGATAATGAAGCATCTCTGGACAGTCCATAAATAATCCCGAAACTGTGTCTTCGGTGGCACTTTTTTGTCAACTCCCCGGAGAGCTAATGATCTTTCGAAAGCTATCGATGTTTAATATCTGATTAATGAGAATCGAATAGCCTTTTGTAACATTCAATTTTTTTTTGTTATTCTAATAAGAGTTAACGGCGGTGCCTTACTTCGTAAATCTTTATGCTCTAATAACTTGCAATTTATGGCAATGTTATAAAAGTCTTTATTATTGGTGGCATTGATATCCATGTTACATATTTCTGCTAGCTTAATAATAACGGTATTCAATGTTTTTTTTTTAACATGTACGCGAATTCAGGCCATCAAATGTATTGACTGTCTTGATTGCGCGAGGACACTCTCGTTTGACACGCATACACGAAGTGGTATGTAGGATCAATACCGGTGGAATATCTGTCAATTAATCTTAAAAAAGTCGATTGAAAATTCGCTGCTGTATCATAGCTTTGGATCTTTTCAATTTCCGACTTGAGCCGTGCCCGCCTTATTAGATTCATTGATTTATTCGATCGACTGGCACAGAGAAATGAAAAAGCGGAATGACGGAAGAGCGAGGGAAACAGAAATATTCGTTTCAACTGTCATTCTGCTGTTTTAATTACGAACTTCGTGTATACCTACCAAGTAAGCGACTAGGGGCTTTTTCTTCGCGTTTTACGGCAGCAAGATCTTTATAAAATAATCGATGAATGTATCGTAATGAAAATATTGTTAGATGACGATATAATTTAGAGAAAACTGTTGAAAATGGTTAGAAAGCTACTCAAATAAGGAAGAAACGTGATGTTTATAATCTTACTGACGGAAGTATTGACTTCTTGATTTTTAGGCTTCCAAACTTTACAACTTTTTAGAATAAGGTTATGCCAAATCAAAGGTGCCGGTACGAGAAATCTATAATAGTAAAAAAGAGAAATGAAATCGAGCGAAAAGAGGAAGAAAGAGAAAGCAAAGAGAATGGACAGCATGCAGTCAAAGCAGTTAAGTTTTATTACAATAGCTAACGACCTAAAAGGATATTTCAAGTTTTTACTGTACTGCCGATTTTACAATGTTTGTATGCACGATTTCTTATAAAGTTGTTATGGAGCTATAAATTACTTTGTCCTGCGGAGTAGCCTAATGTAAAAGATATGCTCCAAGGACAGTCTCAAAATGGTTTGGATGAGAATAGATTTTCTCTAGGTTCGGCAATTGTCGACAGAATACTTAACATCTTCTTTCGGTGCTGAAGCTGAGTTAACGAAATTCAATGCCAAGTGATTTATTACACTGAGAAAAAAAATTTGTTAACTTGACTAAATTTTTCAACAGAATAAAATTTCTTCAGTTCAAGTATTTATTTATTTAAGTTAAATTTATAAATATTTGAAAAGTAAAGTTCAAGTATTATATGTTTAAGTTAAATAAATAAATACTTGAACTGTGAAGAAATTTTATTTAGTTGAAAAATTTAGTCAAGTTAATAAATTTTTTTTCTCAGTGTACACATCATAATTATGATTTGAGTAATGCGCATAAATAAATGTTATATGGCATAGATTATTTTGGCGCATTAATTCACGCGTTTATCACATCATATATTTTAAAGAAAATATTTGTATAGGTAGAAATTCGCTTCTTTTTAGATTTATTTTAATTTATTTTTTAATCGATGTAAAAAATTATTCTCTTCTTTTTGTCTCTTTCTCTCTTTTTCTCTCTGATTGCATTATTTGAATCTCCAGAATACGCTGTTAAAGTATCGTACGGTAATTGTACAGCATTTTGTATACGATTCTAATATCAAAAGTAAAATACAGACACAACATATAAAATATTGACAGTTATAGTAAAAGAACATTGAGAGTTGCAGAAAATTGTAATAAATTGGTCAATTTCGAAATTACGGAAAAATCATTTTGTGAAAATTATAGAGGCTTTCACCTTGACTTTCTTTTCTTCTTCCTAGCATTTAATGAAAATTTCAAAGAAAAATGAACGGGAGAGACACATCGAGATACGGAGAGAGAAGAAAAAAAAAACAAAAAGCATAAAACAAGGAATGGAAACGAAATTTAGAAAGGAGGAGGCTGAATAGGAGAGATCGAGGAGATGAGGAAGAGCAAGAGGGCAGGAGGGAAGGAAGTACGAGAGATAGCCGTATAGGCATGGAAACACGGTATGCCATCGGTATGGGATCGCACGCATGCGTCTCGTCCAGCCCAGCGGGTGGCGAGTGTGTGCTCTTTTTTTTTCTTTGTCTCTCTCTCCCTTTGTCCTACCGTTCTTCTCGCTGTTCTGTCCGACATCTCTTTCTATCTTTCCTTTCGCTGCCCTCTGCCGCTCTTCAGCTTTCGATTCGGTGCCAGTCAGTAAACTTCTCGTTTTGTCTCCTCATTTACCACCCATTTCCTCCCTTCGTTGCGTTTTGATCCCAAATTTCGGCGTCTTTTTAAAATAATTGTCCACTACGAAAAAAACTAATGGGGAATGCGCCCAAAGAATCAATAAAATCGAAAGATTGAGAGATAGATCGCCGACGTGGTGGATCCTCCTTTTACAAATATTTCGATCGTTTATTTTACATTAACACATGTTTATAACTGTATCTGCCATGCTGTATTACTGTTTGCGAATAATGAACTAATTTAATATAAAATAGAAATATGCAATTTTGTACTTGAAAAGAGCCAAAACCCATGGCCGAAACGTAGTACTCTATAATAAACGTTTTATTAGCCAGTTGTGTCGATCACACTTTATTCTAGTAATTTAATATAGTTATAATAGTCGAAAAAAGTAATATTTAAAAAATAAAAATGTTTTAATTATTCGAAAAATATTGACGTGAAAAATTAAACTTTAGTAGCGTAGATATATACTTTTAAACTTTACTTGAACATTTTCACAATTTAAAATTTAATTATAATAATAATTTATATTAAAAAACATAAAAGACATGAAAAGTAATAGTTCCTCATATATAATTTTCCTTAAGAGAAAATCAAGCTAAGATAATCGTATGTCATTAATAGTGATAGCAATAAGAGGACATCCCGTATCGTTATCGCAGTTTCTCCGATACAACGATATCATTAGGAGTCTACATTGAAATTGGCATATCGATTTTCAAGCGGCGTTTTCCTGAACCGTACGTCTTCCTAATTAGGCTTGATCGCGAACGAGATCATCGTCTCACGACGCGAAATTATTATCCTGATCTTATCGCATGCGAGACCCGTCGCGAGCCAAGTCGATTGCGCTCGTTGATCGAGTAGGTAAATTACATTTCTAACGACGCATGAATTCTCTATAGATCGTTGGTCACGCTGTAGGAAATACAAATTGCTTTAGGTACAGAGTGATATAGAAAGTCAATTAGAAAGCTAGTGATACGGCTGAAGAGCTGAAGGAATTATATTGTACAATGAATTTGACAATTCGATATTATTTCGATGTCTCAACTGTACGTTGATAATTTTAAAAATGTTCCGAATAGCCGATACATTTTTCATTTAAAAAATGTTTAGTTTTTTTTTATTTCTACCATATTTACAATTTAGAGTAATATAATAAGAAATAAAGATCGTAAGCTCGAAATATGCAAAAGCAATAAAAATAAGAAATAGTCAAAGATACGAGCAATTAAAAGTTTAAAATCAAGGTGTTTATTATACATAAATAAAAATCCCGAAATCAACTGGACGTTTCGACTATACTTAGTCTTTATCAGCAAAAAGTTGGTTAATTAAAACTTAAGTAACATATATAATAATAATATGTGAAAAATGATTATAATAGAAAGATCGATATAAGGTGAACATAACAAAAGAACCGTAAGCAATAAATTAGAATATAAATAAATTATCAATATGAAACAAAAGACGAACAATGATATCATGACCAAGGTCAAAAACAAATTTCGTTGTATAAATTAAAAGTATATAACATATGTCATCAGCATTAAATGTTAAAATCAGGAAACAAGACAAATAATTATACAACTTATTACTCGTTAAGAGGGGAGAATTCGTAGAGTCCATGGCGTGGTCAATAGATGTTGTCAATTAAATAAAAGAGATCGATGTCGTCAACAGTTAGATGTCACAAACATTGTATAATACCATTCTGACAGATTGAGTGGATCTAAAATCAAGAATATTGTGTGAACACATGTAAAAAGAGATAAAACTATGAGGATGCGTTAGAGTAATAAAAATGTTTTAAAATAATTCTTATTATATAGACATTGGTAATAAAAACTTAGGTAACATATATATCATTATATATGTTATCTAAGTTTTAATTAACTAACTTTTTGCTGATGAAGACTAAGTATAGTCAAAACGTCCAGTTGATTTCAGGATTTTTAATTATTTTTATTTACGTATAATAAACACCCTGATTTTGAATGTTTAATTGCTCGTATCTTTGACCATTTCTTATTTTTAATATAATAAGTTTGATTTTCGAAAAAGTTCACTTGATTACAAAGGCATATGGTATACGAACCATCAAAGATATTCGTGTTTATCATCGTTTCGATACCGATCCTCCCTCGACTATTCAAAGCTGTTTCGAGCGATGAATCGAGCCGAAGCGGATCGTGAATCGACGACGCGATACAGCGTGCCGCATTAAGCACCGAGGAACGCGTCGGGAACGAATCGGGGGAATAGTAGAAGAATGGCGAGGCCGGGGTCCCGCGCGAGGTTGACAAAAGGGCGAAGCGCGACTAGGTGGAAGCGCCGGCCGAGAGATGAGGACAAACATAATTCAGAATTATCCCGCGAGGCGGTCCCGTCTCTCACATATTTCACTCTCGAAAGGGGTTTTTATCCGTCAGGGGTGGAGAAGGTCGAGACGGTCGGTGCACCGCGCACGCCGCGCCGCGTGTTCATTTTCCACGCGCTCCTCCTCAAATATGCCCAGCGGTCTTATACTCTTGTTTACTGGACATGGATAGGATGATAGTACTTCGTATGGGAACACCATGCGTGGGACATCCCTGCGAGATGTAGAATCGTGGAGCAAGATCCGTAAATTTAGGCAGGTGCCGCTCGCACCTGTCATTCCGCCGTAATCGATTCTCTCGTATCCTCGCCGCGATATAGAATAACGAGATTTTCGATTGAGCTTTCGTGGCAGGCGAATATGGCGAATGAAGTTTTGTTAGAAAAACAAGAGATAGGATATTATTCGCCAGTAAATATCAAACCACAGAAGAGATTTTTGTTTCGACTCAACTGGCCAGTTCTTAATTTAAATTAATATATCGCGAATCGCGACGTTTTTTCGACCATGGGTTTTGGTCTTTTCTAAAGAGAGTAGAATTAATTATAATGTAAAGAATTTTGTTAGAAAACTTTAACATTATTTCTCCTTGTCCAGCCTTTGGATTTTATTGTGATTTTTAAGATCGATATCCCAGATAATAAATTATACTGCTATCATCATTTTTATAATTTTAATTCGGTAATCCATTAAAGCTACTGATTAATTTTATCTACGCTGTCAGTTTGATTGCATGTAAAATAAAAATATGGAAAGTGAATGCGAATAAATTTAAATCGGCATCAGATTTCAAAATACCATGAATAATTCGCACGCGCTATTATTCCGTGACGATATACTTCTGACGATATTCGGCTATATATATATATATATATATATTTGATTGTCCAAGAATTTCTTAATATTTCTTGCCACTCCCATATCATATTTTAAGAATAAATAAATTCCATTTTCTCGTCCGATACGGTGCGGTGGGCGTAACCTGCATCCAAAATGCGGCGAGCCACACCAATGTTTGCACGCCGCACGCATGTATGTATACGTGGAGAGTGCATTACGCAACTATTTCCATAGCGGCTTGATAATATTTTTTCAATTGTATGATAAGACTTCGATGTTACACGCCACGCCCACGCAATTTTCTTCTTAACCATCCCGATCTTGGAAACGGCTTATATAAACCGTCAATCATACGTATATAATTCACATTATTATATCCTAAACTTATTATATTTTTAAGCCAGCAAATGTCATTTCACAAACAAATAATTTTCAAACAAGATACTTTTCAATTAATTTTATTAGAGAGAGAGTTAATTTGACAATAATTCTATTCTTGACGTGTACTATGGACTTTTGTAACAAGAGAGTTGTATTTATTTTTATTTATTCTTTTTAATTTATCGACTAAATCCATGACGTTCGTCTTAACATTCTTACGCAATTCTTTTAAAAGATCAGAGTTTGACGAATTGTCTTGGCGTTTTCTTTCTATTAATGTCGTGGACGCAGCTCGTAACGCATTTCGTAACGCACGTCCCTGTCTACCGACTTAATAATAATTTTTCAAACGCACCGCGAGTTGACGGCGACACTCAAAGTCGGTATCGCCGTGCAACACCGGCTACGGGTCGAAGTACAACTGAAACACCTCGTGAACACTTTCCGCATTGCTGCACCAAGGCCGGCGCGTTTAAACACGACGGCCGGCGTGAGCCGTGCGACAGCTTTACCGCTCGCTGTAAAACAAACCCTAATCTCCCAGCGCTGCTACCGTTGGCACTATCTTGCTCCGTTTGTTTGCGCTCGTCGGAGGAGAACGCCTCCGACGACGTCTGTACAGTGAGAACCATTAATGATCCCTGCTGCTTGTCGACTTCACTTTGCGTAAAGCAAATTGCATGGAGAGAGAACGCGGGTACGGTGCAATTTGCAATGATGTCGCCAATAAATGATTCTCTCTGTACCTCAATGCTATCTTATTATCGTATATAATTGAAGCGTATATACTACTTATAGAACTACTCATTTCTCGAAGAAAATTTTACTTTGAATACGCTTTTAAAAGGCGTGTTTCGCGACGTATTTCTCGTTCCTATTTTAATTCCGTTTCTTATCATTTTTATTTGATACAGGCAATTTTCTTTTGTGTAGATACATATTTCTCTCATTACTTTAGGGAGCAATTATATTTGGATACACTTTTTGTTGCATACAAGCCATTTAAATTGAATTAAAATTTTTTTGTCTACTTGTCCTCGCGTATAGCTTTCTCAAGCATCGCAAGCATACATTCGGCATATAATCACGCGTAACTTGGCGGTAACAGTCGTGAACGGGGAATCGTACACACGAAGCAAAACTGGTTTGCGAAATGCTTGCTGGTACTTGGCTATGCCAGAGAGATATGTATATTAATTAGAAGATAATTTAGAAATGCGCCGAAAGACGTGTGCAGGTTTTTTGTAGCACGCGTTTTGCGGTAATTTTCGATAACAAAACTGTGATGGAGAAATTATGGGAATAGTAATGGTCTGTGACATGCTACTTTATGACACCCTGTGGATCCATGCGACCGGGAATGTTGATAAGCGTTTCGCTCGCAAAGGTATGCAGCAGTTAAAGAATCTCCGTAACTAATTTTATTCGCGATCATGGATGCTTCTCATTTAATTTTAATTATTTCATTTTAGGAAATGAATATCGCATTGATTCTTCCTCTCTCTTTTGCTTATTTTTAAAGCTACTTCCTTATTGATATTTTTTACTTATTATCAAGTTTGCAATATATTAAAAATTATTAATAATTAATAACCAATAAGATAAATTGCTAAGTGGAATTAAGTTGTAGCTTGTTAGTAGTTTTTTATTATCAATATAGAGTGTTAATCTGCACATACATTATTGAGATAAAAACCCTGAAGTTGCGATATGTGATTCATTTGCGGCCAATCTTTTTAAAAATATTTATCTGGAAAACACTGGGAAACGAGAAGAACGGAAGTAAATGGGAAAGAAACAAGAATTACACCGAAAAATGACAACCGCGTCTCGCGTTCCTATTTGTATTTAGGTATTTTTTACATGTCTCAGAAATGTACGGTTTCTCAACTGCAAGAACATCGAACGATATGTAGGAATGGTCTGCCGGCTTATATAGATGGGCATACGCGAGCTCTCGTGTACTGTAAAACTTCTATAGCGAGGAGATTCTGTCTTCTCATTCGGGTTCTACGCTACACAGGCTACCGAGATGCTTATGCAGATAAGCGAACGATTCACTAATCCTGCCGCAAATCTTGGAATTAAGAGACAGGAATTCGTAGATAGATACAATTAACTGATAGAGAACTGCATATTTTCGCTTAATGTGTTGCATCTAAAGTCTGAAAAGAAGATAATTAAAAACTAGGAGATAGTAATTAATTTGATGTAAAAATTGCTTTCTTGTCAGCCACAAATATCAATGATCATGCATTTTTATTAATTCTACTATAGTATTTTGCAAACATTACAGATAGTGCCTTATTTTTTTAGGCATATCTTAATTACGTAATTTCTGCTGCGAGATCGGAACAGGCAGATTCCGTTTGCGCACTCTCTCCGCATTAGGTGTCAGTCCGTGCACTCGTCGACCGAGTCGTTAAGTGATTCGGCTAATTGCGTCGTACCCGTGACTCGGTCCCTCGCCTTTAATCACCCTAATCGCCGTCCGCTAATTATTCGCGGCGCGATTAAAGAGGCTAACGTGGGGTCGACCGGAATACCGGTTCGCTACCGTGGTTTCCCACCGAGGTAACACGCCAGGACATAGTTTTCTTTATTTCCGTCGTATTCTCGTTTATATATATACATATATATATATATATATATATATAAACGAGAATATATATATATATATATATGCACGCGTGTCTATGTGTGTGTGTGATTGTGTGTGTAAAGAAAGGGGGAGGAGAATGGGTCAAAGCCTTTTGTGGTTTCCCGATCCCACTCAGCCGATACGAATGTGTGGGATTAAAAGTTTTAAAACCACCGGCGTTATTTGTATGGCTATTTCTTACCGTCCCTTTATCGATTCGCGACACTGCAACGTGCTGCTTATAAAATGCTAATTAAAATAGTATGATGGCAGTAGCAGTATATATTTGTTTCATATTTTTTAAATTTAAAGCCAAAATTCGCTTACCCATTTATCGCTTTGTAATAAACTTGTATGCAAAACTTGTACATAATCCTAAACCTGTATAAAATTATATACAAATTCATTAAGTATTGCCATTTTCTAATCTGAAATAACGTGTATGCAATTTTATATTTCAATCCATCATGCACGTAAACCTGATCTATCTGAATTGTCATGATTCTGTTGATCTAACGATGAATGGCGAATAAAGAAAATATTACTTTTTTCCAACGTTCCACCCCTTCGTAGCCGATACCGAAAGGGAGGAGGGCGGGCACGGCTATAATAATGCAATTAATGTCGCTGTGACGCTCACGAATAATAGCGGGGCGATTCCTTTGATACCCGAAGTCGGGCACATAGAAAAGAGTAGCCCGAAACAATAACGAGCGTTCTTGTTTCATACACGTACACGTATGTAGCGCGACGCCATAAATTGCGACGCGAGGCGTGCCTTATTTTTAATCGGGATTTAATTTGGCCGCACCGATCCTTTGTCGCTCGCCGACGCCACGAGGTGAAGGCGGCTTGTGCTTGTTACTTGTTTTGAGTACCGAGGCAACTCCAGTCGATTTGGTTGCTCGAAATCGCAGTAAATATAGGATGTCTTTAACCAACCGCATGTCTCAACGGAGGCGGACAATATAAACGAGCGGGAGGCATCGAGTTTAGAAAATAGCCCCATTTACAACGCTATTTGTAAAACAGTGATTAAAGATAGCTAATTACACAGTAAAAAATAAAATGTTAATTGTAACGTTTTTCACATGTCCCAGAAAGTCCATTCTCAATTTCAAGTTAAAATAACTCAATAATATTAAAGTTATAAAGGCTCTATATAAATTCATACGAGGATAAAATAATGGCAATAAGA